>VZUI01047133.1:0-81591 GCA_013401135.1 Cettia cetti
GGGGGGGGGGGGGGGGGGGGGGGGGGGGGGGGGGGGGGGGGGGGGTTGGTTTTTTTTAAGGAAAGAAAAACAGACAGGAATGCAAAATTAGAAAGAAAAAAAAAAATCATGTGAACCAAGTGCAAGGCTTTTAGAAAAGCTCCTCAGCTTTCAGCATGACTCATCCCTCTAGCTGCAGCTGGAAGTATTTGGAGGAGAACTTGGCTATGAGGTCGACAAGTTTCTTTGGATTTTTTTACTCTCCCCCCCCCCTTTTTTTTTTTAATTCCTCCCCCCCCCCTTTTTTTTTTTTTTTAATGCGAAGATTTCACAAGACGTGCTTCTGAGCATCCGCAGCTGTGGAAAATTTATGGATATATAAAAGCTAAGGCACTTAACTTCTTGAAAGTGTATCAGTAGATTTTATAAATCTGTAACAGCCGCTCAGGGGGTGAAATGAAGACCAATAAATAACTGTGCTCAACACGCCACCCTTACACACAATAAGGCAATTCTTATTTGATGCAACCTTCATTTTTCTCTTTTCCTAAGAGATGGCAAAGAAAGAATAAACACTCCAGTTCAGCAGTGCCAAGAGATAAGGTTGAAAATGCATAGGGAGAAGAATTTCTGTCCCAACCATACTGCATCCCTCAAAGTGTTCTTTAAAATATATCCTGTCTTCAAAGTAGACAGCTGTTCATTTCAAGTTATGTGAAATTCCTGTCTCCCAGAAGGAAACTCATCATGCTAGTAATATATAGGAGGCTTAACCAATTAATCACTAAATATTACTTAAATGAAAAATGCATTTAAAAGCAGAGCCCAGTCTTTGAATTTTTACCATTTGAAAAAGAGAACCAAAATTAATGGTCCATAATTAACTGAGATCCAATACTCACCATCTTCTCAAAGCTCCTAAACTTAGCAGACCTCTCACTAAACAAAGTAGCATGAAGATGAATGAGTGCCATCAATAAAATTAACATTTTGTATACATTTTTTCAGACAGTAGATAATCAGCAACTGATTTAATACTTCAGGTTTTTCAAACAGTCATTCCAGGTTTCCAACCATCTCAAAACAGAAAATCATCTCAAAACAAACAAAAAAAAAGTGATCTACTCAAATTCAAGACTTGAATTTACAGAAACATGCAGGAAGTTAAAAGTTTTAAAACCAACTTGCTTTTGGTTTTATACCTAAAGATGACTTTAAAACCCATGGGTTTAGTACAATATGTATTGCAATAGAAGCTATTCAATATAAGAAATTCAGTTGAGAACTGAGGACAGAAAGCTGTAGAATGGTTCATTATTCCCACTGTTACAGAAAATATTCACAGTGTTTAAGGAGATGACAGCTGGGGCATAGGTGTTTTCAGTGAGAGCAAGGCCTGGGTTGACACAGTCTATGTGACTACCAGCTAGGTTGCTCTAGGCAGAATAAATTCCCTTATTGTACAAAAGAAATCAAAAGCAGTTTGTGTTTTCTACTTTATTGTTGATCCTGGAAGCGTGAGACTGCTTGATTCATCAATTACAGCCACAAGAACTTTTGCTGAGCAAGTTCACATATTCACAATACAAATAAAAATACAGTTTTGCTTCAGTAGTGCATCATAGTAAGATTTCTAGTCAAACATAAGCACAAGAGTGAATGTTTTAGCTTTGTTCTAATTAGAAGCCTGAATCACTGCTGCTCTTGAAGAATGTTTGACTTGGCAATCACAGCTTATTATTTCATCCAGAGGGAATCTGATTCTAGAGGCTGCACTGGGCAATCCTCATGCCTCACAGAAAGAACACCTTCAGGTGTGTGGGGTACATGAAAAAAAACCCTTTTGATTAATCCAGTGAACAGCATAAATCTTAAGCAATGTATATTCCTAAAAAAAAAAAAAATAAAATTGAATGCTATGGAGGACTACTGAAGTGGTTGATTCTTCCTGTGGGAAGAAAAAATAGATATCACACACTGATTCTTTCTTGTAGACTCTACAGCTCCAGAAATTATAATCATAGCAACGATAAAGAGTAAAATTTGCGAAATGCTGTTACTTGCAGCTGATTGGGCTTTAGTAGCATAATAAAATTTCTTGTAAGCCCAAGTCAAGTATAGGTCAAGCAAGCATTTTGGAATGGATTAATAGATTTCCAAATACCCAGCTACATCAGACAGGGCTCAAACATGCGCTTCCTTGTGAAAACAAATGTTACTGCATTAGTCTACAGAGTATCCAAACTCCTGAGAAGAAACAAGCCCATCAGTGGAAAAAAAACCTTTTCATAATGTAAAGCATTTACAAATGTTAGGGGGATTGTCTTTCCAAAACACAATGTGAAACAGAATTGCTTGAACCTGGTTAAACTCAACATAAATAATGTTGACCTGACACATTAAGTATAGAAACGGGCCCAGAGAAGTTTTGGATGAGAGAAGAGGGAGGAGCAAGGAACCATGAGCAGAGGCTGTTTTTTCTGAGTCAGTCTCTACCAAAGGAGAGCTTGAGCCAAATTCCTCTTCAGTGTAATGTGAAGGTCAAAGGAGACACCACAGGGATTTTAACCCTTTCCCCTAGAGCTGTGAGAGCTTCTGCAGATGATTGGTTTGCTGTTCAAGAACTCTTTTGTCTATTCTTTCTCTCATTTGCTTAGAAACCAAATTATTTCAGGGTTTGGGGTTTTATTTTTTCACTTTGAAATAATGCCTTGAGATCAAATATGCCTCACCACTTATTTTTTTCTTTTTTTTTTTTTTTAAGAACCTCCTTCTACTCCAAATCTCTGATAATAAAATAGTCTGATCTGTCAGAAACTACCTGGTTTTGCTGACATGAGTTTTGAACAAAATATTTGGTTCAAGTTGTGAACTGGAAGAGACAGACCAACTATCTCCTCAGCAGCACTTCTCCAGTCCCAAGTCTCAAGCAAGGAATGTTTGCAAGCTGCGGGGCTTGGATTTGCTGCAAAAGGATAACATATTTACAATGAAAGAGCAAGGAAACATCCTTGCTCCTGCCATATGGATGTCTCTATTGGAAGCCAAAAGGAGAAACATTACACAGTATATAGGTCAGGCTTGTCTTAATGAGGCTGATCCAACAGCCACACAAGACAACAGCAGATTATCACTGACTTCAAAGGAAACTGAGTCATACCCCCATATGCATATGATCACAAACAGTCAGTCTTTGGCAAATATTGTCTCTAATCACCGTCTCTACTCCCAGATCAGTTCCCTCTATAAGCATTTTTTTCAAGTTTCCCATTTCTCAAATTCTACGTACCAAAGCGCTGAGTTAACACAGGGCATTTATCTACACGACATTTATCTTCAGAAGATCTCCCAGACCATTTAATGAATGGTCCATCGGGGAAAGAAAAGAAAAACAACAACAAAAAAGAAAAGATAAAATAACCACAGATATTTAGAAAAGTCCTGAGGAATGCAGTGCCTTGAGCTTAAGCATGGATGAGTTTCCTCCAGGGGCTGCAGTTGCTCACTCTGTGATGCAGTGCGAGTCAGCCCCACTGAGTCCTGAGGCAGCACACAATGTTCCTCTGCTCAGCCTCTCACACGTGGCAAATGGGAAGCAGAAGCAGACGCAGCAAGCCTGTCTCATGCTGAGAAAGGAGTGAAAAGTAAGGCTGAGAGGAAAAAAACGAAGCAGGCAGACACTTCTCTATAAATGGCAGAAAGCAGGGAAATGCATCATTTCTTTCTAGATGGGAGAAGCAATTATCAGAGGGATTAAGTGATTCACAGAGTGCTGATTATAACTCCAGCCTTTTGCACTGCCAGGAAGAGAGAAGAATGGAACAGCAGGTATAGAGTAAAGGAAAGGCCTCCTAATCTTGTGTTAAGTTGGATGCCTAAATTGGGAACCAACACTCACGGAGGAGATACTGAATGCACAGGGTGATGCCCAAGCTAAGAGCCTGCTGCCTTTCCTCCTGGCTGCTTAGAAAACCCAGGGGCCTGGGTAGCGTGGCCAGGACAGTTATCACCTCACAAATGAGGTGCATGTGCACTGCTCTTTCATTTCAGTCACAAAATTACACCAATGCAGCTCCACACCACAGTCTGGGGGAAAACTGGGCAGCTGTGATGTTTATGAGCATGTTCAGATCAAAGGGATGAAAATCAGTAAATCTCCACACTTCCAGAAAATGTCCAAGCTTAGGTATTTGGTACATAGATTAGCTTTTTCAATGTCAGAGATGCTACAATTGTGTACCTCAGCTGAGGAATTTACCTCAGGAACCTGGAGAAAGAGGAACTATTTCAATCTCAAATTACAGCCAACACACATTTACAGCTGCTTTGAAAAGCTACTGCTGAACAGCACTAAGTTACAGAGCAGTACTTGCTTATAGTCCTGTCACTCAGCGTATCCACTCAGTACCATGAGCTCAGAAAAGCAGTAAAGCACCTACAACAAGCAGAGTGGCAAGTCTAACATGCAATCAGCCTTTTGGGCCCCGGTCCATGGAATTTGTAGGCAACAACTTGTGCTTTCTGAACTGTGGGAACTGCTAAGAGTGCAATCATAATGAAGCATAAGGAAAAAGAACTAACAAGGGTGATAAATGAACAAGAAATTTCACCCCCAAAAATCACCCGTTTACCGCTCAGCCCAAAATCACGTGCATGACAATGTCTGAGGAGCAAGTGTTAGCACAGTACAGCAGCAGCTTGCCTAAGCTGCCTGCACTTCAGGGGTGTCACCCTGCTGACTTCAACACAGTCTCTGAATTCAAGGGAGGATTTGGGAGAGCAGTCTCATGGTCTTTTTTTCTGTTTTACTAACTTGCAGCATTGACTAGAAAGCCAGAGAGTAAAGCTGACAGAGACTGTCACGAGAAGCTGTAGGGGATGGTACAGTGAAAATTTGACACAGTGCAAATTTTCTCCCCAGAGAAAAACTGAGATCTAAATAGGGCACAAGATGATTACATTAAAAAAACCCTGGAATCCATGCATCCAAATGTAACAACAAAGCAGCAGGCTGATTGTCAATAGGATCAGCTGAAGTATTTGGCCTGTCTTTGACTGTTTAATGTGCTCTGGCTGCCATTGCCCTGCAGTGTCTATTATTAAATTTGCCACTATTACACTTTCCAAAATCTCACATTCTTTTTAGGCTTTTACAGGCAGACTGTGGGTGCAGAATAAGACAGGAATATATTCTTCTGTGATCACTGCCTGTTCCATCATTTTGTATCAATTCTAGCTCCAGAGACCTGCTGGTGTATGACTAAAAACACAAATTGTCTTCAGAGAAGCAGCTAACACAGCACTGCTGGCAGAGTTGTAATCTCTCCAAGTTTGCTTCAGCTTCAGAGCAGCCCAGCAATTCCAGTTTCTTCCTGATTTGTTGTGGGATGATAATATGACAGACTAAAATGTGCTACAAAAGCACGACAGGCGTGGCGTGTGAGGATGGGATTTTACTCGAAAGATCGGCTAGCTCTCTTTCTAACCTTTTCCCACATTTACTGGAAGAACTTTGCAGATGTTCTAATTTGAAAGCAATGTCAAGCTGGAACATTTTCCAACTTGACCTCAGTCATCATTGCTGCAGCTCTGATCACACACAGTAAAGGGTTTAGTAGAACAGCTAAATATCCCATTTCGTTACATGATATGCACTGTGTCAAATTTACACAAGAAATCAAACCAGCTAATTGGTTTAGGAGAGATGAGTTGCCTTACCAACAGGGAGAAGAGTGACTTGACCTGTTTAATCCAGAGGTAAACAAGAAACGGGTTATCCCAAACTGAAGCAATACTCAAACTGACAGAAAAACAGCCAAGAAATTGTGTGTGACTCCACCGTTTCACTTATCAGTCACCTCTGGTGTCAGCCCCTACAGGGAGCAGTGATTAAGTTGTCCTCTTAAGGTGCAAAACAAATCTGTCAATAGAAGTGTCCATCTACTGAAAGGGCACAAAATCTTGTAAACATGACACTGAAGAGGCCCAGAGAGCAGAAGGGTGCATAAGAAACCCTCCCCAAGAGGGCCAGCTGCCACTAGGACAGTAAATTGCAGGACATTGGCAATGGGAACCCACCAGCAAGATCCCTTTTAGAAATTCATCCTGGTTTTAGAGATTCCACTGCAATGTTTTTGAGGCATTGCCTTACTGTCTAGACTGCTTCAGCTCCAGCTGCCAAAGCAGACATGGAGCCATGCAACGTTCCATTAAACATTCTCAGTCTAGGAGGCAACACTCGGAGCCCAGTTGAGCAATGGATTTCCTGTTCATCTGTCATGTCCTCTCGGAGGAAATCTCCACCTGTTCTGATCTGTACAGCACTCTGGAGAGTTAGAGTAAGAAGGCTTGTTTGTCACAAGTTTCCTCCACTACATTTAATTACTAAATGCAGTATTATTTCTTTCACCTAGTTTCACTAGATTTTCTCAATTCAAACTTAATACTGTGCCCTTGACCTTCACTTTATTTATTCAGCTTTTTTTTTTGGTGATGATAACAAGTGCATTGTCCTAGATGTCAGGTCAACAATGCTTCAAAGATACAAGACCTTAAATAACAATATTCCAACATCTCAGCTACACTTAGGGGAGCAGACTGGAAAAGTGGAACCGTATGGTCCATATGACAGGAAGTCCTGTTGTGCACAAGCACAGCAGAAGCAACAATCTCAGCCATCTCTTAATTCTATGATAGTTTCTTGAATTCACACAAAGCCAAGCGTGGTTTCCCCAACCGGATTCAGAAAGCCACATCAATTTTGGTCTGATTAAAGGCTCATTCAAAACCACAAGAAGCAAAACAATGTTAAGTTTACTAGGACTGCCACATTTCTTTGAGTGCTAGTACAGAAGATGAATGAAGTCCACATGGTTCCTTGCACGTGGAATACAGCTCTGATTTATATTAGGAATGTGCACCCCTTTATACAATGGCTGCTTGATAGATGCAGAATGGATCATTGTGTTCCAATCTAGTACCTGTCCTGGACTTACCATGCAGGTATTTCATCTATTAAAGTCTACAGAAATATTACAAAATTGAACAATGTGTCTGGTTCTGGTTCATGGTCAAAGTGTCACTGGATTTCAAAGCACAATCCTTTTTGATTTCAATATACCTTAAAACTTACTATTTTTTTTAAAAAAAGTCAGCTCTCACAATAAGATAAACTACACACAGCAGTTCATTGCTGCCCTGGTCATTAAAGAAGCAGCAGTGCAAGGGCACCAGGATGAAGACAAAGATTTAGTGTGCATATGCCCCACATGAAGAGGCCATGTGGTTACCAAAATACCAATGACTCCAGGCATAGCACTTCCATGCTTAGAAGCTGTTTAGCCTGGGAAAGGCTGGGGGATAACCCAGCTGCTGCCTGCCACTGCCCAGAAAGGCAAATGGAAAAGGCAGCACCAGGCACTTCCTGGAGGTGAAAGGATGAAGGACAACAGTCACAAAGAGGAACAAGGAGAATTCAGACTGGATGGAAAGAAAAAATTGTTCACAGTAACACCAAGAAAACATTCTTCACAATGGAGGCTAAGCAGTGGAGAAGGCTGCACAGGGATGCAGAGAAGCCATCCTCCCACAGTATTTTGAAAACTCCAGCAGATGTAGCCCTAAGCAATCTCATCTAAAGTTGAAATTAGCCATCCTTTGATAAAGGCTGGACCAGCTGACTCCACAGTCCCTTCCAACCTGAATTTTTTGTTTCCGTCTCACACTAGGCTGCTTAGAGCATTGCTCAGGATTCACAGCTTCCTTTTCTAGTATTTTAACACTTCCTTGCATTACAAATATTAATTCTAAGGGATGGGGGGACATGACGCACTTAATTAGGTCATTGCTACAGCAACAATGTTTTAACTGCCTACAAGATTTAGGGAGGCAAGGAGATTCAACAAGGTACAGGAAAAAAGACCCACCAGCACCTCTAGGGGAACTGTTTGCAAAGAAAACTCAAAGCACAGTGACAGAGCCCTTTATTGCTTTGAAGCAGATGTAGATCTATAAAATAAACTCACTCTTGCAGCCACCTGGTTTGCATGAACACAAAACTGCTACTTGGAGACTGAGATCTAGCACCACTGGTATAAATTATGCAGATGTGATACACAAAACTACGATAGTTTCTTTAAAGCTGGAGATCAAACCACTTTGGCTTGTCTTTAATCATGCCTGACAGTTTATAAGAATTATACTGATTTAGTATTCCCTCTGCACTGCTGTATTGAATGAAGTGCTTGGAAAGATGTTGTTAAAAAGCAGTACAAAACAATGAAGTTCTGTGTTTGTCCACAGATCTGAAATTTTGCATTCTCTTCCCCCTGCCCTGCCAAAATGCCCAAATGATAGTCTTCTACAAACCAGAAGGAGCTGGTTTATAGCTTCCTTGAGTTGGAAGAGCCCATTATGATTTTTGTTTTACTGAACCTGAGATTTCTCCTCATTTGAAGAAAGCTTCTTACCAGTCCTGCGCATTTTATTTTGATATTTAACAAACCAGACAAGGAAAAGAATCAGTACCACCTAAAATCTGGTGCCACATTGACAAGTCCTGAGCAAAGATGAGCACTGTAACTAACACATAATACATTTTCAAGTATGAATCACACAGTGGTCTGTCATAGAAAGGGCTGATGATCATATAAGGATGTTCTACACAGAAAAAACTTTTCAGTATCTACAAAAGTTTTCATTTTAACTAACAGCCACTGAGCAGAAGCTGAAAGCTCTGCCATTTTTTAAATGGCAAAGAGGAAGTAAATTGAAAGAGTAAATTCCTGTTTTCACTGAGGCTGACAAGCCAAAGACAGAATTTGGGTCTGACAAAGAGCCCCAGGCTCCAATTTGTGGCCACTGTTCTTTACAATATCAACTGATATGACCAAGAATAGTTTTGTTCTATTGTCTTTGTTTGCCTCTCCAACATTTGTAAGCACTATCAGAGCGCCTTTTTACCAGACTAAACAGGCCCAGCTTGTCAGTGTCTCTTCAGAGGATGTGTGCTCTAGGGTCCCAGACTCTCTTGGTAGCCCTCCAGCTTTCAGTGTATATAAAGATTCATTGTCCAAAGTAAAATGAAGTCTCCTTTGTATCTGTTGTAATAATAACACTGAAAGAGTTAAAAACAAGGCAGATATTCATCACTTGTACAAGAAAAAAATCTGTGCTCTGAAGGGCTGCCCAATTTTCAGTAATTATAACAACTTTTTTTTGATGTTAAAAGAATGTATGCATAGGCCATACATTTCCTTCTAAGACCAAAAGAAACATGTTTTTCTTATGAAGCTAAATGAAAGCAGTGTTTTTTGTTGTGCATTCCCGATGGTGTATAGCTAAAGGAAATTAATTCCTCTTTAACCAGAAACTGGGACTTGGAGGAGACCAGGAACAGTGCTACAAGCAGCTGCTTTGGGGCAGTCCACACCGGAGTCCTGAAAAGCTCAGGCTGACCACACAAGGCCTCTGAGGTTAATCTTGCTATTGGACAGTTCTGTAAACACTGCCTCAAGTCCTGTTCTTAACATTTTTACACCACTCAAGGCTTCAAGCCAAGGCCTTGATAAAAAGAACGATTTGGTTCTTGAAAAGCATTGGCAAAAAGCTGACCAAACAGTCTGTTTCCAATACTACCCAGTGAAGTCTGAAAGAATCAAGGCTTCCTGCATGCAGCCTGAGAGCTACACTTGCACTGAAGGATCAAACCCATTTAGCCTCCTTTAATCTCTTTGCTGACAGCAGTGAAGGTTCCTGCACAGGGCATGTGTTCAGCAATACCACGGCCTGCCCAAGCCACTCAGCATGGTGCTGTGAGCCCGTGCTCTGCTGCAGCTTCTTACCTACAATGTCTTCATAGGCATTTTCTTCTAAAGTGCTCTTGGATCCAAATTTATGCTGGCTCTCGGTTCCATTTTCAGTCGGGGAGGGAGGGTACAGGGATTGCAGGCTTGAAGCGTCCTCAAACTCAAAGGATTTTCTAAAGTTTAAAACAATAATAATTAGTAACAAGAATGCAAAATGATTCAAACATTTAAATGAGTATTTGCGTGTTAAGAAATATATATAAAATTAATCATAATTTTAAGGATTCATGCTTTAAGAATTAGCTTTTAGCAGACACTCATTCCTGTGCTCACAGCAGTCTCTAGAAGAGCCATCTATGACAGTTCTATGATATTGGAAGTATTGTTATCCCCATTATGCAGGCAGGAAGAAAATACCAAGAAAATACGTTCTATTTTTACAAGTTTACAGAGTAAGTTAGCAGCAGAGTCCTCAGATTAGAAATTACTTCACTCTTACCAGAGGCCCCAGAAACATGTGGCCTTCTGTCCCAAAGAAAGACACAGTCTCTGAAAAGCATTCCTGCACTGGTTGCTCTGGGCGATGTAGCCCTTAGTTGGACACCACTCACATGCCTTGAACCTTTGGATATGTTCCTGCACAGAGTTCAGTGCACAAATGCCAAAGGCAGACTCGTGTGCCAGTCCCTCATACCCCTTGCACACCCCATGCCAAGCACTGGCAGCAAAGGAGAAAGCATTGAGGAAATTAGTGCTCTCTGGATTGCATGAGCAGCTTGGGCTGATGGCTCAGGGGCTGAGGGCTTGGCCTTTCTGCCAGGAAGGTGAGGACCAGCTGGGTCAGATGAACCCACACAATTTGTCTCCCACCCAGGGTGATTCACCACCTCCCACCCATGCCTGCCCCAGTGCTGCTGAGCAGTTTTGGAAGGAGAAAAGCCCAAGTTCTTCCCACTCTCGAGTTCACCCCTCCCTTGTTCTCTGGGGCAGTATCTACATTCAGTGTGGAAGGCCCATGATTTGCAGTGACAGCAGTATACAGGGGCTGGCATTCATTGGATTGATTTACTGCTGAGGATGAAACAGTGAGAAAAACAGGCTCAGGTCAGAGTGTAAATCCCATGGTGCTGCAAGGTTTGTGTGGACTGTGCTGGTGCCCATACTCCACTCGCTGAGCCCCAACCTAGATTAACAATAAATCATCCTGCCATACACCCCCCTTGTTCTTCTCCTTCCCAGCTGGAGTGCAGCATGTGTTACAGCATATCCATGTGGCAGGGACAGTCTCATGAGACTCTCTGGCCTGTGAATTGGCTGGAGCATCCCTACAGGTAACACAGTGACCCTTGCACAGACCACTGCATTTGAAAAGAGCATTTACTGCTTGTCTGCTGGAGCAGGCTTAAGGCTGGGATCAGGCTGCAGAGCCTCCTCTCTCTCCTTTCCCTGCTCTTCAGAATATCCAGATCCAAGTTATTCACATCAGGATTGTGGCAGATACAATCTGTGCATGTCAGATGCAGACACCTGCTCCTCCACAGCTCCTCACAGTTACAAAGGATGCTGAGACACTGAAGGCACAGCTGTGTATGAAACAAGACTTCCTGAAGGATTAAATATCCAGCTCCTATAGGTTTTGAGGCACGCTGTGATGTGGTGGCACGGGAATGGCTTTGTGGAGCGACACTCAGCTGTGATCCATGTGTCCCAATTCTGTCCTGTGACACTCCTCTCCTGCAATGTGTGTGTGCCAGAGGATTTCCAGCTGCTGGGGAACACCCAGCTCACACCACTCTGAAATATTAAAGCTCCTCTTGGCACCAGATCCAGCCTGGCTTTCTGCTAGCAGGCACACATGAGAGACTTCCTCCATATTGCAAGAGTGTTGAAATAGCCACCAAAAATAAAAGCAGCGCTTTCAACCAAAGTATTGGGAAAATAAATACCCTCAGTCTATTCTCATTTCAGTGAGTGCAAAGCACACGTATGTTCAGTCTGAAACACACAGCTACAAGCTGCAGGCACAATGAGTTACGTCTGTTCTCAAAAAAAGAACTGTTTAGGTACTGAGATTTCAGTAATTACTATCAACCAAATACTGTCACTCTTAGATTACTTCTATGGTCTTTAGTGCTTTGTAAATCTTGGTGTTCTCCTTTCTGTTACTTAAAGATGAACAGTAGCAAAGACAATAAAATTAAGATTTTTATAAAGGATTTCCACTCAGCGTTGAAGTCTGCCAGCAAATCTGAGATTTTTGGGAGGTTGATTTGAACTTATTTAGATCATCATTAACAAGAGGACTGTCCAGAGAACTCATTAAATTACAGTGGGTAAAGCAGTTACAAATGAATGGATACCTACCCAGTAAAATGTCAAACTGATTTGCAAGAATCGTCAGATACACATGACAACCCCGTTAATCCTACAGTTTATATTCTGAAACTTAAATTGATATATAATGCTTTTTGGAAGCCTTGTTTCCCCTATCCTAACCCAGGCCTGAATCTCCTTTGCTGAACTGTGCTGTTGTCTGATTCTGCTATGACAGAAGACTGAATCTGCAGAAAAGCAGGTGCAAGTAGTATTATGCCTCTTCTGGAAAGAAGCTTCAAAACTTCATCTCAAAAACTCATTTTGATAAAATACTGTGATTCTTAGATGATTTGCCCATTTTCCAATAAAGGAAACATTTACACCAGAACACTTAAAAATTATTTGTTTTCTTCTGCACATTGCAAATGCTGTGCTGAACAAACAAACTGAGGGCAGCTTTACTTCACAAATTTTCCTTAAAACTAGATTTACTTCCTCTGAGATTATTGCCAGGACTCAAAGATAAGCACTGCTGATCAGAGCTTGACTTTCCACATCCCCCCATGCCTTTCTGGAAGAAACAACATGCCTCAGCAGAGCTGTGTGATCTATCAGAAGCAGGTGTCTCCTGAGAGAAAAGGACAGAACCTGAAGGCTTGCCTTCTCTTCCTGTCCCAGTATAATTCAGGTGAGGTTGTGCTAAAAAAACTTTTAATAATTGAGCCAACATCAGAAGGGATAGTGTGCATCTGAGATGCTGTTTAGCAGTTCCTTACAAATCTCATCACTAAATATCAAGGGAGGGTGTGTATCATACACATGCACAGACTGGTGAACTCGTTAAAAATGCTGCAATTTGAATGCTTAGCAACAACTGTGCCTACAATTTTCCAAGCAATGAGCAGAATGAGTTTGACCATGTCTAAAACTCAAAAGGAATCGCCAAGCTCCACAAACTGCTGGGGAAATGTAGCCATACACTCTCCCCATCATTAACTCAGGAAGGACATAGAAGACTTTCTGTGATAAAACAGTTTTCTCAGCATTAATCCTCTACAGCTGTTGATAATAATTTAGGATAATATTCCTAAGGACAGAGTTAAATAAAATCACCTACATTGCATAAAACTGACACAACTGCTATAGTAATGAGCTTTGGAAATAGAAAACCTCTGCAAATACATTTTGCAGGAAGAAAATATTGTGAGGGATCAGCTATGGTCCCACTACCAGACAATAATGACATTATGATCCATTAAAATCACAAATAATGGCATTTGTGCCAGAATTAAATAGATAACCTTTATCACACCTAACCTAGAATGTTGTTTTGGAGATCGAGGAATAAAGATTTTACACCTCCAAAACTGAAGGCATTCGAAGATATTGTACCAGTGCCTTCAATCAGTGCAGACCAGCAGAAACAACGCTTGTTTTGCATGCAATTCCTAGATTACCTTATTATGTCAAAAGTACTTCATTAGAGGGAGAATTAAAAATATTGCTCCTGCAAAAATATAGCCCACTTATTTATTTAGAGACTCGAGCGCATTTCCTTGACTTTTACCTATTCTGGGATTTTCTGTGAAAGCGCGACTCCTTCTTCTGCCTCCTGGTGACGGGGGGCGCGGGCGTGGACGGGAGGGGAGGAGGAGCAGCAGGCGTGGGGGATGGAGGTAGGCCATTGCTGGCTTTGCTTTTGTGGGATTTGTCTGCCTCGTACTCAAAGGTGCGTTTGGGCTTGGGGACGGGATTCACGGCGCTCTTAGCCGCGCTTTCCCGGAGCACTTTGGGGCCAGCTGAGTTCGCAGTAACCCCCTGCTTTGTTTTACTGCTCTTCTCAGCCTCAGGAGGTGTTTCTGGTTCGCTCCCCAAAATACAACTCCCTCCTTTGCTATCGCTCGGGGTCTCACTCAGTCCCTCCACAATACTCGGAGTCCCAGACTTTTTCCTGCCTTTGTCAACACTGTAGCAGCTACTTGGTAACTGGGGGAGGCCTCTGCCCGACTGCTCCTTCAGTGCCTGCTCGATCTTCTGGATTCTGTTGAGCACAGCAGAGGACTCTTTCCTCACGTGGCTCTTAAGGAAAGTGGCAGAAGGAGGTTCGCTCCTGCCTGGTCTCTTTTCAAACCGGTGGCAGGAATCCCTGTCCAGCAGTTCCTCCTCCTCTGTTTCCGGGTAAGAGCACTCAGAAAATGTTCGGCTCATTCTTCTGAACCCTTTGAAATCAAATGTCTTGTCGCTGCAGGGAGAGGTCAGCACACTGGGGCAGCTCTCACTGCCCGACCTCTCCCCAGCATCCCTCTTGTCCACGCACACGCTCGTCCTGGGGGCCAGCTCCCGGCGGCATTCCCATTCTGTGATCTTCTGCCTGATGTCCAGCGCCTGCGAGCGGACGCTCACCCTGCCGATGGAGAGGGTCCTCAACTTGGTGGCAGTGCCCAGGGACAGAGTGCTCCGGGTCAGTGGGTGGCTCCCTATTGCTTCCCCATCTTGACCCTCGCTGGGACTGTCCTTTTGGTCAGCCTTGAACACGGACAGCCTTTTATCCAAAGCACCCACGCTGATGGCTTTGAGGGGGTGGCTCGGGGAGTCGGTGTCCGAGGGGCTCGTGGAGGTGCTTCGCAGCGTGGACGCGCGGCTGTTCCAGTCCTTGAGGCACAGCCTGGACCTGGAGACTTTGGAGAGCCCAGTGGAGCGGGAAGAGTCCTCGCTGTCACTGAGGGGGTAGGCAGGGCTCCGTTGTGGGGACAGCAGGGGCGGCGGAGTGGCTGACTGGCACCTGGAAACAGAAAGAAACAAAAAATCAGGGCCTTGGGGAAACTGGGGTTATTTGCCAACTTTCTTCTGGCTGCAGCTCTCCACGCTGCAAGATCACCCCAAAGCATCATTAAGACTCCAATGACCATTAAGCCACGGAGTTGGGTACGGGAGGTGGCAGCATTTAACTGGCGTCAGTGATGGGCCATGAGCAGGACACTTGGCACATCCAAAACAAGTTTTCTCACCTCTGTTTGACCCCCAGTTTTTCCAAGTTTCCTGAACTTAATGCCAGCTGAGATTCTTATGGCAGACCCCTGCCTTGAAAGCATCTACCACCTGCAAATGAGTAGACCTGGTTCGTCTTTGGTCTGATGTTGTGGCCAACAGATTGAATTCCCATTGTCAAACAGAAGTAATTTCTTATCAAAAGAATATTACACACTGAGAAAACACATTGGTCTGCTCACACTATGTGCTGAAGAATATAAACTGCATAGAAAGATCTCAGTGTTACCTTGGAAAAAACCCTTGGAACAAATTCTAGCCATGGTTTGCAAAATCAGCTATTGTTACTGGGTTTTTTGTACATTGTTGCAAGGACTTTTAAGAACAAAAAGACACGAGGAAATTAAATAGCACATTAATCATTTGGCTCATCAGTCATGAGCCAGCAGTAAGGAAATTAAGCCAAAACCATGTCAAAAAAAGGGGGTTTGCTGCCCTGCCAAAATCCATACATACAAATCATAGCAGAAATAATCACTACTTGAACATTAACTCCTTTCTGTTCCAAACAGTACAGGAAAACGAGGGAAGACCCATAAGTAATGCCTTGCATATGCTATTAAGTTTATACTGTGTGAAGACTGTGGACAACAAGCTGGTTTTTATCAATTGTGCTGTACACAGGCAAGATCTAAATGAAAGAACTGCTTGACCAAAAGAAATCAGGGGAGCAAATGTCTGCACTGTAGCAAAGGGAGAAGTAATTCAGAAGATCCATGCTGCTATATTGTTTTCTTCCCAACAGCCAGCCAATACCTACAGCAGAAGTGCCAATTTCTGTGCATTAATCCAAAAAAATCCAGAGCACTGGGGCGGTTTCTGAAAAATTTACTTTGACACAGGAAATATTTTCTTTTCCTTCAAATGCAACCCAAAACCAAATTATCAGATTTCATCCCAGTTTCTAACAGTGGATACTTCACAATCAAAGCTCAGGAATACCACAAAAAAAGAAAAGTTCTGGTCAGAAAAAGACAATAATCAAATTATCACAAAAGGCAACTGATCTCCTTTTTCAGAGGCCTGAGACAAGCAAGTCTATTTGTCACAGAAGTTACACCGCTTGGTGACTTTTATTTCTTTACTGTTCTGAAAGATAAACATGCCTGTAGGAAAAGAGATCTCATATCAAAGATGATGGCAGATACTCCTACAACAACTGCCTAAAGCAGTTATTTCAGGACAGAAAGGATGCATGCCAGAATATGCTCTTTGCTTCCTAGAAGTTGAATTTCCAGCCATTCTCTACAGCTGGAGACAGGTGTCTTAAGAGATCTCAGAAGATCAAAAGCAGGTGACAGATGATGAGTGGTTTTGGCTGGCTGTTGCAGCTCAGTTTGTAGTGGATTACCTGGAATTACCTTGGCAGACATACCTTTATAAAGCCTGAAGATGAAACCTATATCAGCCTCTTCAGGCTTAGTGGGGCACCCTGATCCTTCATTATTCCAGCCCGTCTCATCTCCATTTCTTCAGGTTAATACCACAAAGCCAAATTTTTATATTATTAGTAACACTGCCTTAGCTTAGATTTGAGGTCATGTTCTCCTAATTCTTTCATATCTTGCAGACCCATCCCAGAGCTGCACTGACATTTCTCTCAAGGAAACAGGCATCACCCAGTGGAAGTGTATTTTATGTCTAAAGACTACAGCCTGCACTACAGCCTTAGAAGCTGCATGTTGGCCAAATCCACTGTCAGGATTCAGCTACAGGATAGGGACAGAGGAGGCCCTGTGGAATGCTTTAGCATGTTACAACTTGCTATTTAGACTCTGATCTGTACTGGCAATAGCAAGAATAAAATGTAAAGTGACAGGGGCAAGGTCAGTAAAATGGGACAGCAGAGGTGAAGAACATGCTGACAATCAAAGAATCATAGACACCTTTCTTTGCCTTTGACACACTGCACTAAAAATACCATAGGCATTGTCCTTTATCTCCTTACAACCTAAGAAATATCTTTTCAGTTATTTCCACTGTCAGGAAAAGGTTTGGTGATTTATCAGGGAAGGAGGAAACGGGGGAAAATTATGGTCTGCATAACTTGAAGAAGTTGCAAAACATCTCTTCTTAAGAGGTATGAGCCACTTTTTTAAACCCCAGGTTCCCAGTATGGTAACTGCAATTAAGGCTTCATCTTGAAACCTCCAAATTCAGTTAGAAAACTCCCAATCACTGCCACTGTGCTAGACCAGGGCTGCAGAGCCACAGGCCTTCTGCAGGAATTTGCCCTCAAAGACTTGGCACCTCAGTTAAGAAATAGATTCTGTTTTACACTGCATTACACTCTAAATTTGAGTAATTCAGAGAGAATCTATAGGACTTATTCAACAACAAAGAGGAACAGAGCTTTGTCCCAAAGGCTGCAGCATGCTTTCTCCAAAGGGTGCTGGTAAGTAACAGAATGAAAGAAAAAAACAAATCCATAAGCTGATCAGTGGATAATAAAATGGTTCTTCCCCAAGAAACCTACTTCTATCAGAAGAATATTCTCTTGAAGGCACAATAGTTACACAGACTGTAAAACTAGTATTGGTGGACAGAAATGAATAATTAGGAAACTTGCAACCTTCCACAAAAAGATTGTAGAGCAAAATGCTTTTTTTAATTGAAGTTTTCTACATACAGAATGATATGGTGCAGCACCTTACAATGCATACATATCATTACATAAACTTTCCAAATATCATATGTAAACAGCATAAATAGAGATTTTGGAATCAAGTTTAGCTTTCTTTTCAAGTTTCCTTGACCAACACCTTCGTTCTGGGCAAGGATTATTTCTTTGAGGATATCAGCATTTCACAAAAGACATGAAATGCTCCCAAAACTTTTAAAAGTTGCTCTGTTATAAATTTCTCTGATTCCCTAAGGGCATTCCTCCAACACACAGCCTTAGGTGTGCACTGCAGTCTCAAAGGCTGCCAAGCAGCCACAATGTCCCCTAAACAGGTGACAGATCCTGGAACAACCTTTCTGCTGGGACTCGTTGCTGCTCACCAAAGAGAGCAGACAGAATCCAAGAATCCAAGAGTTGCTTTCCAGCTCTCTCTTTTCCAGCTGACCATGCTCAGCTTTGCTGTTGTGATTTGTTCCTTGAGAAATCAGCAGTTACCCACAGTAGGAAGAAACTGATAACATCAGTCATGCTCTGGAGGATTTGTGGATACAACTAATTTCACATTCTGATTCAGTTTCTTCTCTTCAAGTTCTATTTCTTTCACCCAAATCTAGAAAAAACATGTAATTTACAAAAATTGCAACTCTTGAGGGCTGCTCTCAAATATTCATATATTCTACTGTTTTCTCTGTTAAAGGCGTCTCCTTTCACCAGGTCCAGTGAACACATGAGGAAAGCAGTGGATCTGTATCTCAGCTGCAACAAGAAGAAAACAGATGCACTTGCTTTAAGATAATTTACAACCTACTCGTCACAAGGCAAAAGATGAAAAAACTGAGTTCCTGCCTTTTAGCAAGGCTAACTTGTACTAAAAATCCATGGGGATGGAGAAGGGCTTGTTCTTCATGCCAAAAGTGCCTGAGTTCTCACCCTCTATCTGACCCAAAAGTCAAAAAGTCTTCAATTTTGGACAAGACACCGATCATCTTCCTGCAAAATATGAGTGCTAACATTTGTCTGTTTGTAGAAGAGGAAAAATTTAATTCCTGGAAACCACTCTGAAAGTGAGAAATACAAAATTAATATTAAAACTAGGGGGCTTGACCTTTTGATCCAGTTGAGCAGAAGCACAGCTCCTTCCTGCTTCCAATGCCAAACATCAGCTTCAGAAAAGAGGAGAAATGGATGTAGAAAATTCCCACAACTTCATGGGTAACTTTTAACAACGGGAGGCAGCCAAAAGGGTGGCTCAAGAGCTGGGTTTGTCTCTTTTGGAAATCAGGGTATGGGTGGATAATCAGAATGTGCATTTATTGAGGCATTTACATGCAAGATCCACACACTTTATATACACTAACTAAAATCTTTGGTTGCATTTCAGGCTGTAACGGACTGGAGGGTGCTTAAGTGACTTGCCTTGAAAGAGTTACAGGACTCCCAAATCTCACTGCCCTGTTCTGACCTCTGAGCTAAGCAGCTCATACTCTGCAGCACTGTTTTAGCTTTCCTGAAGTGTCAGGAGTGACCCCACAGATCATCCTGTCCTGTGGAAAGGCAAGCTGGAAAAAGCCACCCAGCAATTTTTCAGCTTTGCAAATCCCATCTGCTCTTCTTAAACTGACACGTACAGAATAGTAGGACAGATTTTGGCTCTCTGATCCAGGGAATTTCCCACTTCAGCATGCTCATGCATGGGAGCCTTTTTACTGAAAAAAGAACAAGGAACATGATGAAAAAAAGGTACTGGGTTTTCCAGGCTCCTGTTTATGAGATCCTGTCATTTCCCAGAGACACTGATGTGGGGTGCAAAGACTCCCAGCACTGGTTTTACTCCTCAAGACTTTCTCCCCACTTCTGTTAGGAAAAATATTGCTTTCTTAGTATTTTATGGGGGTTTTTTTTCTCATTCCTGGTTCTTCTCAGGGCATTGTGCCATTTTATCAGGACAACCTAATCTGTTTCAGGGTAACAATAACATCAGAATCAGCTGTGACCATAAAATTGTGAGTTAGGGAATGAGTAGATTTGGCCTGACCCACACCACTAGAAACTTCTTGTTACTCTAGCCAATATTTAAGGAGATCTGAAACAAAAGCAACAGAAATTTCTCTTTGCAAGGGCAGCAAAACTCATGTTTAATACACACACTAAAGCTGCCCTGATAGGTAAATGAGGATGTAACTTTGAAATTCTCTGGAAATTTATAAGAGAAAATGCTAAAGGATGTTCAGCTACCAACTGCCAGCCACCCTGAGTGCAGATACTGGAATCAGCCCAGAGCAAGGCAAAATGAGAGGGAAGCACACCCTGCTCACCTGCTAATTGGAACCATTCACTTGTTATACTGTGCACACTTTGAGGTACTGATGCTGAGAGCAGATGAAATGGCTCACTATGATATTCTTTTGCAGCAAAATCCCACTTGATTTGACAAAGCAGGCAGAGGAGAGAAGACGTGGAGACCAACAGAAGCTCAAATTAGAATTGGTGTTTATGCCCCATTTCTTCTGTGGCCAAGCACTTTTGCAGAGGTTCAGTAACCACAGTTCCTTGTAACCAGTAGAGTTTCACACCAAGGGCAGTGCTGCCAGGAAATCACAGAGCAAACAAACAGAGCACATAAACTCTTCTGCCTTTCAGAGGCAGAACATTCTTGGGAACTCTCCCAGTACGAATCAATACTTTTGCACAAACAGAAACTGAACACACCGCTGCAGTACAGATCTCCCAGACCTCTTTCAGGGGTAAAAAGGCAGAGTAATTCAAAGCAGATCAAAAATCTTAAGGACTTTGATAGAAGCATTGCTGAGGGACCTTTCTCCAAAAATTCCCTCTTATTCTTTCTATACAAGAACAAGCAATAAATTTCCTCTATGCTTTCCTCCAAAGGACTGAGAAGTCCACTTTTATCTGCAAAACAGCAGCAGTCAGTGGTGTGGTTGCACTTTGAGATGAGTTATGGAACGAATCATTTTACAGAGCAGCGTGGATTCAGCATAATTCACTCATGACAATGTGCCATCTCCTTTTCGTTCCTCACCCCTGCTGCATCCTCAGCAGAGAGGACAGACAGGCAGAGGCAGTGAGAGTGCTGCAAAGACAGCCAGGCATCGCTGTAAGCAGGGGACAAATGCAGGGAGTCAGGCTGGTCTAACCCGGTTAGCATGAGGGTAAAATGTACAACCATCACCACAAGAGGTGATCTGAAATGGCTTTTCTGCTTAGTTGAGGTGGCCCACGAGGATCCCATGTATTGATGATCCTTTGAGTTCTGACTTCTTCTTTTCAAATATATACAATCATCTAGGCTTGGACAGCAGCCTTGTGTACTGCATCAAAGAATATAAATTAAATCTTTCAGTGTATTAATTTTTCCAGGAGCAGAAAAGGACTTTAAAACTCACGTTATTCTTACTCCTCGTAAATAGGAATTATGGGAACATTAAGACCAAAGGGACTTCCTGCACTACTGAATTTAAATCCACTCTCATTTGGCAGTAAACCTTTCTATTACAATATATTCTACACTCTCACAGCACATGGCATTTAAATTTTCTACATAACTCAAGTAGATAATTATAGATTGCATTTAATTATCTTAAATCTAAATAAGAGTTTATGGTGAATAATGGAGGTGAACTTTTCACACACAAGTGCTGGACACACACCAGTACGGTGATTTTTGAACTGATTCAACTTGGTGATGGAACAAGTAACGCAACTTGTCATATCTTGCCTCTCTCACGGAAAAGAAAATGATGTGCATGGTTGCAGAACAAACCCTCTTGCACCAGATCCTTTATAATCTTTAAGCTCTCACCAGGAGTCTGGCTAAAAATCCCCAAAAATCTACATTTCAGATAACATCCCCCTGTTGTTGTTGACTTTGGGATTGTGACAAAAAACAAAACAAAAATCTGTACTTTCTAGACTGAACAATGAGTCTGCATAATAAGATTGTTTGAAATAGGCTCACTCTCATGAACATGTACTGGGATGGAAAAGTCCCAGCATTTTGAGAGAATGAGCAATAAAATGAAAGTGGACAACAAATCACAAAATGTTTAAAGATAGGACAAAAATAGAAACTCCGATTATTTTCCTGTTTGTACTTCTGATTTTTTTTTCCCCAAGGAGTTTTGATACTTTCCATTTAAATAAAAACCGAAACCATATCAGAATGAGCTACAAAATGACAGAACTGTGAAACAAACAAAAAAAAAGATCAAGCTCTACGTGAGGTTTTAAAAAGCTCCAGTGTCTGTGTTCCCAAGAAGTACTGAGTCAATGACAACAATTGTGGGGTGGATTTGCAGGGGTGCTGTGGTGAATTCCTGTGTTTAACACCCCCCTCCCCACCAGAGCTCTGGGCCTTTGCAGTTGGTTCATGAAGAGAAGTACACGCAATCACAGCTGACTGCAGCTCAACTGTGTTTTATGGCTCAGAAGCACAAAGGTCTGATTTACACCAGGGGAATGCAGGAGTCATTCTGCCAAAGTAAATTACATGAAGTGGCAACTGTGCTCTACCACTGTACAGAACAAGGGCAAAGAAATCAAAGTTGATGAGTCAGATCCTAAATACTTGAATTAGCCTGGATCCATAAAGCCAAGGCAGCAAGACAAATCTGACCATGAGGAATGACTGTAAAATAAAACGCCATCAATCAACATGCACTAGGTGTCTTTGCCAAGTGAGGGGAAGAAGATAACAGGAAATTGTGAAATTAGCTATACTCAGAGGGTTAGATTCCCTGCCTCTCCAAATTTATGGCTGTCTTCTGTTCTGTTACAAGACAAGGGCAGGATGGTCTTTAAACAATTCCCCGTTTAAGCCTTTTTCACCTCCTCTGTTCAGACACAAATAACTCCCAAGGCAAAGAATACCAGTGAGCATGGGCTGTACTTTCCATCACAGGCATCAGAAGCTGACTGAAAAAATCAAAAAGCAAGAACAGAAGTATCAGAGTATGCCATTCTCTCTTTTCCACCAAAGCACACTACACTGGTTTCATGGGACCATCTCTCACTTTCTCCTCAAAAAATACGATTCTAAGTTGAAAAAGGGAAGCCTCCCTTGGAGTGACTCTTTTCCCATAACATGTTCTGTATAATAATTTTTGCAAAAGATATTTCCACTGTTACAGCTCCACTATTGTTACTGTTCTGGAATTGGCTCAGCATGTTTTAGTCTCACCTGATTTCTTAAGATCTTGGGAGCTTTGCTGGACAGGGAGTGGCAGCAAGTGATGGCATTTTCTTAAACCAGGCAGAAAGCACAAACTTTCATTTGTCTATTTAAGAACTGCCAGTCCTTGAAACTTGTTCTTTAGCAGCATGTCTGAACATGCTGACTGTTAAAAATCCCAGCACACATAGAGGCTCTCAACTTTGTTTTTTCAAAGCACAGGTGATTTTTTCAACACGCTTTCTCATCTGTCCTGGAATATCAGAGCAACAAACTCTGTGGAACCAATTCTGACAAAACTTTCCAAGTTTTCTGTGCTCACACAAATGGAATTTGGGAAGTGTTAAAAATTATTTTTATTAATTGTGACATTCAGTTTTCAACGTATCTGAGGGTATTCTGGGTTTGGAAACCTTCAAATCTGAAATTTGGGCTTGGAAAGTTGTTGTAAAATAGGCTCACCCCTCTTCTGCTCTGACAAGTCAGAAAACCTTACGAAGTCACTCTATACTTCACTGAAATACTCTAGATCCACAGAGAAAAGAACTGAACAGGAAGTCAAAAAGTCCTAAATCCTGGCTGCACACTAATCCAGAATAGAGACAATCCTGCTTTCCCTGCTTCCCATATAAATCAACTTTTAGGTCATGCAAAACCTCATTACATAGACTCAAGTATAACTATCTAACAGGGAAATAAAAAAAATAAGAATTCAGAACTCCAATGTTCTACAAACTTTCTTAATGTCATCCACTCAGAGGAGTTTGTTTCAAAACAAATATAAAATATTTTATTTGCCTTTCCTACCAGTATCATATTTTCCTCCCACTTCTACCAGCTTAGCTGTGGTCCCCAATATACTGCCAGCGTGCAGTGAGATCTTTCTGTAGGTTTCTGTTGTACAGTTTTGCAAATTAATTTATTTAAAATAATGAGAAAGCATCCTAGAAGGACAGGCTATAAAACTGAAAGCCATTGTCCATCTGTCTGCTATGAAACAGGCATTCTTAATTTCTGTCATCCTTTCAACTACCAATATCACAGTCCATCAAGTCTGAGGCCTGAGATATCTGAAGAAAATACAGTATGTCACACAGGATAATACTAAAGTGGTTGAAAAGATCTGAGAATATTTGTGCTGCCTCAGGAGTTACTAAACTGCAGAGGAAATAAAAAGCAAAACAAAATAAAATCTGAAACACCAGCATAGTAGAATCTCCTGCACTATCTCTGTTCTGAATCCAGAAGAGCCTCACCATCACCCTGTCTAAGCACAGCCTGGCAGACCCAGCCTGTCTCGCTGCCGTGCACCTGGAGCTCATGCACTGGGAAAGGAGGTCACAAGTCACCATCTGAGGCAGGGGAAAAGAAGAACTAATTCTGATCTCAGACTCTGCCCAAAGAGCGCTCAGGCCTCTGAGAGGCTGACTCATCTCTGAGCAGCAGCCGGGTGCTGTCCTGTCGGCAAGACAACTGTAACAACTCAATTCAACTTGCTGCAACCTTCTTCTCTAAGCAAAATCTGAAGCACTGGCATAAAACCAGTGCACTCCATGCTAGGAAAACTAATCCATTCCCTGGAAGACATTTTTTGTACATGTTTCTGTAATATGGATAAAGCAGTCTGACAGCTTTTTGTTTGTTGTTGCATTGCTCTTAGAGTAACACAGCTAGAGAAATGTGCCCTCGTTCTTCACCTTTAACTTCATTTTATAAGTTTTTCCCTCCCTCTTTTGTCCCTTAGAAATGTGAATTTCCACCTGCTTCAATCACCAAAGATCTGTGTGTCTCAAACTTGGACTATTTTTCCAACATAATAAATGGCATTACCCTCCTCTGTGAACTTTCCAGTCACTTAGCTATGCAATGGCACCTCAAAAATTGTCTGTCTCTCACACATACACTCATATCATTGCAACCTTGAAGAATAAGCAAAACAGTTTTCTTACCAAAAGTTACTCCTTTTTTTTCTTTTTTTCTCTTTCCTTTTCTAAGTACCCCAACATTCATAACAGACTCTGGACAGGAGTGATAGTAATATCTCTCACACATACACAATATCTCTCTTTTATAAAAACAACCAAAAGAAAGAAATCAGATGCAGGAAATTTTTTGGCACCTGGAAAGGCAGAAAGTCGAGGGAGCAGTTGATAAGTAAAAGATGACTCATGGAGGTGCCAAAGCAAGGAAGAGAGAAGGAAATCTGTTAGCTGAGTTACAACGTGTCTCATCTTTGGAGGTTGCATCCTGTATGTGAAGGAGGAAAGATTTCCAAGTTTATACCCCTGGCCTCTCTTACAATTTTCTTCAGTGGCTCTGACCTTATGGAATGCAAAATACATTCCAGCTATGATGACAAACATGACCCTTGGTACACTTTCCAGTGTGCACAAATGTGGCTGGATGCCAGGTGCCCACCAAAGCTGCTCTGTCACTCCCTCTCCTGAGCTGGGCAGGGGACAGAAAATACAATGAAGAGCTCATGGCTTGAGATAAGGACAGGATGGTATTCCTCACCAATTACCATCACACCATTTGGGGGAAAGGATTCCTAATTATCAATCAAATCTGATTAGCACCATGAGAAATAAGCCCAAATCTTAAAAACGCCTTTCCCCCACCCCTCCCCTTCTTCCTGAGCTCGACTTTACTCCCAGTTGTCCCTACCTCTTTTCCCGCAGCAGCTCCGCGCTACAGGGAACCGGGGCTGGGGTCGGTTCATCCCGCGGCGTTTCTGCTGCTCCTCTTTCCTCAGGGAGAGGACTCTTCACAATCTTTCCCTGCTCTGGAATGGGATCTCTCCCACTGGAGACAGTTATTACACTCGTCCCCTGTTCTGGAATGGGGTCACTCCCACTGGAGACAGTCACACACTTCCCTTGCTCTGGAATGGGCTTGCTCCCACTGGAGACAGACACACACTTCCCTTGCTCTGGAATGGGATCGTTCCCACTGGAGACAGCTACAATGTTCCCTTGCTCTGAAATGGGATCCTTCCCACTGGAGACAGTTATTACACTCTTCCCTTGTTCCAGCATGGGGTCTCTCCCACTGGAGATATTCAGACTCTCCCCCTGCTCCAGAACGGGCTCATTCCCACTGGAGACAGTTACACTGTCCCCCTGTTTTGGAATGGGGTTGTTTCCACTCGAGATAATCACACTGTTCCCCTGCTCCAGAATGGGATCACTGTCCCTGGACACACTTATTGCACTCTTCCCTTGCTCCAGACTGGGGTCACTCCCATTGGAGACAGCCACAATCTTCCCTTGCTCTGGCATGGGATCACTCCCACTAGAGACAGTTACACTCTTCCTCCGCTCTGGAATGGGGTCTCTCCTGCTGGAGCCAGGCACGCTTTTCCCCTGCTCTGGAATGGGGTCTCTCCTGCTGGAGCCAGGCACGCTTTTCCCCTGCTCTGGAATGGGGTCTCTCCTGCTGTAAACTGAAACATTTTTGCCCTGCTCTGGAATGGGGTTGCTCCCACTGGAGACAGGAAGAGTTTTCCCCCACTCTGGAATGGAGTTTCTCCCACCGGAGACAGGAAGAGTTTTCCCCCACTCTGGAATGGAGTTTCTCCCACTGGAGGCAGGAACATTTTTCCCCCACTCTGGAATGGAGTTTCTCCCGCTGGAAACAGGAACATTTTTGCCCTTCTCTGGAATGGGGTTGCTCCCACTGGAAACAGGAACATTTTTGCCCTTCTCTAGAATGGGGTTGCTCCTACTGGAGACAGGAAGAGTTTTCCTCCGCTCTGGAACGGGGTTGCTCGCTCTGGAGACGGTCACACTCTTCCCCTGCTCCGGTGTGGGATCACTCCCACTGGGGACAGTCACACTTCTCCCCTGCTCCGGCGTGGCGTCTCTCCCATGGGAGGTAGCTACAGTCTTCCTTCGCTCTGGCATGTGGTGTCTCCGTTGGGAGACAGTTCTCCAAAATCTTCTCCAAGGTGGTTCCTTCCCATGGCTGTAGCTCTTCATTTACTGCTCCAGGTGGGTCCCTTCCACAGGGTGCAATCCTTCAGGAACAGGCTGTTCCAGTGTGGGTCCACCCCAGGATCACAGGTCCTGCCAGCAATCCTGCTCCAGCAAGGGCTCCTCTTTCCACGGGTCCACAGGTGCTGCCAAGAGCCTGCTCCAGCACGGGCTTCCCATGGGGTCACAGCCTCCTTCAGGCATCCACCTACTCTGGCGTGGGGTCCTCCACAGGCTGCAGGCGGATCTCTGCGTCCCCATGGGCCTCCATGGGCTGCAGGGGCACAGCTGCCTCACCGTGGGCTGCAGGGGAATCTCAGCTCTGCTGCCTGGAGCACCTCCTCCCTCTCCTATTCCACTGACCTTGGTGCCTGCAGGGCTGTTCCTTTCACATGCTCTCACTCCTCTCCTCTTTGGCTGCAATAGCTCCTGCACAGTAACTTTTTTCACTTCTTAAATACGTCATTCCAGAGGCGCTGCCACGGTTGCTGATGGGCTCAGCCTTGGCCAATACAATGGCTTTGTACAGATTAAGAAATTATATACCCGACTTGAATTTATGAGGGAATTTCTTTTCATTCACTTCCTTTAAAAATCTATTAACCAGTGTTTGATTTTTTTTTTTTTTTCTGGCTTATATTAGCACAAATCAAGTATTGCTAAGGAGAAGTTGCTAAAGATCCAAACTGATGCAAAATTTAGTGCAGGAAGATTTAAGGCATTGATCTGGTACAAATGCACACTTATGAAAAAAAAGGTTTCAATTTAAATAAGATTTTCACTGAAAATTAAATTAGGTTACTACATTGTTACAGTGTGCTTCACTCCACTTTTAGCTGAACAAGCCAGGAAAATGAGGAAATGTGTTGGGCATACCCACAACTGAGCATCACATGAAGAAAAATTGGCCAGCCAAAAGTTGTTGGGGTTTTTCCTTAGTTGAACAGAGCCTTGAAAAACTCTTTGATCTATTTATTCTCCAATCTGTTGGCATATAGACATAAACCAAAAAAGAAAATAAAGAGAGGGGAGGAAAGCAAAAGAAAAAAGCCAAGCTGTGACTTGCAGTGCTTGTTGCTATTACACTTATTTACCCAGGAGTCCAGACAAGGCTGGATTTAACTTGGCCAAGGGCTACAACTGGCCCTAATTCAGTTTCACTGCATATCAACAAATGAACAATCAGAGCTGAAGCATTGTGCACACCAATATTCAGAAATATGATCTAAAGGAAACTTTCCAAAAGATTCAGACATTGGCTTCTCTGTGCCTTTTGCTGCCCATAACTGTCAACAGGAGCAGAGTTAGGTCAGGGAAAGGCACTCCCCAGACTTTGTTCACTGTGATCAAGAGTAACTTAAACGTGTCCATTACTCATCCAGCTGAAATAAGCCTCCCTGACCAGATTTCAGCACCACACCTATGAGAGCTGGGGGATTTCAAGCCTAAATTTGGAATCAGAATAATAGCTGGGGGATTTATATATCCTTTATAAGCATTTTATTCTCACAAGGCCTTGGCTTCTTATAAAACTGGATTTAGTTTTACACTAGGTTCTGTAAGGAGCTGGCCAATATATATTAACATTTCACTTTACCTTTTACTTCTTATGAGAGAATTTGTATGTAGTATAACCCTAAGGGTGAAAATATTTTGTGGCCACTGCCCTGCAACAGAAATGCTGCAGGGTAAGCTGAAAGTTTTGCTTAATTTAGGACAACTAAATGTTAACTTAGACCAACTGAAAGCAGGAAGACGTTTCTCCTTTCACACATCCTTTCCTTCCAGGACAAAACTAAGTTTCATGTCCCTACAGGAAGCTACATAGGTAGTACCAGGCAAAGCATCCAGAAATGAAAATGCTATGGTGCAAGTGAGGCAATACCAACATCTGTGTTTACAGCAGCAAGAAAAACCAACAGGCAACATTTATAAGCTCATCAGCTCTAAAAATATTTGCTCCCTACAGACTACAACACAAACAACAAACTCCTTGCAGTAACCCATGGGGTGTCAGATAAGGAATATTTGAAGTAGTAAATTGAAATCCGGATTCTGACCCTAAATTACATCCCTCAGAATCTCATGGAGCTGGACCCGTAACACTGATTTTTTTCCTGAAAAGCAAAAACCTCTGACTTATGCTTTTTATTCAATGGAAAAAAAAAAAATGCCCACAAAACCCCAAAATCTGAAACCAGGCATCAAAACCAACACAACGCACAAAAGTGTTCCAGCAGTAGCTCATTTAATACTGTGTTTTTATCTCAGCAGTTAGAAGAGTACAGGCATTGTAAGGCATATTCAGCCTAAGTATAAATAACTGTTGTCTCTCTCTAATGGACCAACACTTTCTATACAATAAAAACAAATTCAGCTTAGCATGGGTATGAACACTGCTGTGTAACTTAAAAATCACCTTTAAGAATTAAAGAGGATAAAAAGGTATCTCATCAAATAGACAGGAAACAGGCATTTAGCCTTAGAGAGATGGGGTTCTGCCTGAGAGCAAGAGAGGTAGAGGGAGCAAGGGAAGAGAAGGGCTGTAAAAATGAGTTTTAGTCCCACAAAGTCACTTGTTCTACACCAGAACTGCAATCTCTGGAAATTAGAGCTACTGTTATAGCTACTTTCAGTAAGCAGAAGGTTGGTGTTGAGTTCCTGCCTGTGAGTAGACAGTTCATCTCCTGCAAAGCTGGTTGTGGGAAAGGACACTAAGGAATTCAGTGCTATGGCACTTCATGCTCTTCCCTTCTACTGTATTTAGTTTCCTCCCCTCATGCCTCTGACAAGCACACAACTACCCACCACTGTGATCACTTCAGCCTACCCACACTTACTCAGAAGCTCTTCCCTCCTGGAAAGATGCAGAACGGAGATGTAGGAATTCTCAGTCCAGTGTGCTTTGTCGTAGCCTCTGTGCTCCCTGAATGCTGCCTGCTTCACTTGTCAAGCAGCAAATGACACACAGAGGGTGTTTGTCAAACCTCTGTCCCTTTGTGTGCTTAAGGGGAGGAAACTTCCATTAATGTTTAACAAAACAGGAGCAAAGCCTTTCTTTCTCTGTAATCTCACATGTTGGCTTTGAAGGGACCGGTGTGTGGGAAATCTGGCAAGCCAAAAGTTTGCTCCTGGTAGCCCACAAAAATTGAGGTTTTTATTTTAAAGTTACAGGAAGCAACAGTTTACAATTCAATCCTGAAGCTCTGAACTGAGGCAATCCAGCTCCCTGATGCTAAAGAAATCACAGAAGCTGTGTCAGGCACCAAACCACACGCACAGGCACAGCAAGCCTGCCAGGCTCAACCCCTATCTTGAAGCCCACATGGGTGACAGTGCTGCTTGACAGGAAAGGGAGAAGTTAAAAATCCACATTCAAACGCTTTCAGGTCTCTGCCAACAAATGGCCACAGGCTGTCTGCCTTCTCCCCTTTGCCTGTATCGACATAAAGTGGCTTCCCAACTCGGCAGCAAATCGGGGGCAGAGGTCTCGTGTGAGAGCAGTCTCATTAGTGGCATTTGTTCAGTTGTCTGGGCTGGCAGCTCCTCTCTTGGCCCCAGCTGCCTCCCGGGTGAGCATCCCCTGCTCAATAGGAGAGGTGAGTCAGCTGGAGAATCTGTCACAACAGGAGGATTAACCAACACTACCCACACCTGAGTGTCACCAAGGCTGCCCCATCCCAGGTACAGCAGTCCTCAGTGCCAGCAGCCAACCTTCCTGCATGAGCTGTTGGAAGGACCTTCTGGGCTTTTCCCTAGCAGAATTTAAATCACAAAGCCTTTCTGTGCTACTGCAGCTGCAATGAATTCTGCTTTTGCAGCTCAAATTGTTATGGTGTTACCCGGAAAAAGCTTACTTTGAGGAAATTGTGATGCATGATGGGCTCATCCTAGGAATTCAAAATGAAAAATACCATTTCCATCTATTAGCTGCTGTTAATTGTCAAAAAAGTACTTGCTGTACAGCCATGTATTGTGGATCACCTATGTTGAAGTGAACCTGTTTTACAGACCTAACATTTTCTTTCTATAGCTAAGAAGAGAAGAAAAATTCATACTACTCATTTACTTCAGCATTTTCCTACAGCTCCCTGACAATAAAATACCAACACATATTGGCATTAAAGCTCATCATTAATATGATAATCATAAAATATTTCCTTTATAAAAATAATGTTTTAACAAAGAGCTTTAGGAGCAACATACAGACACTCTGGGCAAAATTTCCATATCTGGTTAATAACAAACAGGATATTTAGACTCTCAAAAAAAAGCACTCAGGCTGTTACAAGAACCAACATTCCCATTGACTATGATAGAGTTTTATGGATTGACTCAATAAATCAACTTTTAAGTGCTGTTTGGTTATTAGGAACATCATTATCTGTTACAATTGTTATATTTAGTTGTGCTTTCAGCACTGAAGCCCATCCTACCAGATGCCTGCACATTGCTGCCTGTTGCTCAACAGTTCCAGAGTTCCCTGGTGCCAAGGGAATGTGACACATTCCCCTGTGGCACACTGCCAGATCTATACACAGGACCCAGCCAGAATGGAAATAACCTCTGAATGCATGATGGGAATTGTGACAAAAATATTGAAAAAGTCTCCCAGAAGAGAGCATATAGGCATTTCTTCAGATATATATTGTAATAATATGGATACTACCTGTATATGTCCACTAGCCCCTATTTTCCTGCCTGAAAAAAAATGCTTAGAATTTATTTTGCTTTAAAGGCCATTTGCTGTCAATGTTCGTTCCTCAAGTGTGAAGACTGAAGGTGATGCTCGGTGTGGAGACTGAATCAAGCACTGAGCTAATTCCCAATTTCATCACACAATATTGCCTGGTGAATAGTGACTATGTTATTTAGAGGATGAAGCCAGTGACGATGCTATGTCTGTGCACTTCTTGCTTGGTTTTCCAAGGCAAACTTTTTTTTTTTTTTTTCCAGTCAGGGGAGAAACATATATTATCTATCTGATTATGTTCAGATCTTCCTTTCAAATTCAATCTTCAAAAATTCTGCTATCTCTTCTTTAATGTTCTGTTCTGCCCAACTGGAAAATATCTTTTTAGGATAACTAAACAGTGCAGGGAAACTGATAGGACATCACAGACCCTTTCATTTCTAAGCCACTGATTCAAATCCAGACTGATTAGGGCACAGAATGGAAATTGTTCTCCCACACTGGTGGCTTTTCAAGATCTCAAGTGTAAAGAGATGAGTGTCAGACAGCCCCTAAATGGACAGATATTCACAGAACACATAAAATCATTTGCAATGCTCATCACTCGAATCTTTGGTGGTCTTTTCAGTGAGATTTTGAGCATCTCTCTGGTCCAGAAAGCAACAGAGTTTCAATATTTCTCTGAAATATTGGCATCACGATACAAAAATACTATGCACATGACTACTATGCCCTGTTCCCTGAGGACTTCAGTCTCACTTCTTATCGCCACCCGAAAAAACAAATTCACATAAAACTTGTGCTCTGATTCTCTGATACCACACTGGTGGGGACCCCTGTGAGTGTTCTAACACGTCTTGCTCATTGCTTCTACTCACTACAGTTCAGTGCAGTAAAAGCACTAGGAAGATATCAGAAACATTTCCAAAATTAAACTCTTGTAATCATTTTCTGTAAAAAATCCAAGTTTAGTTCAGATATTAGTACATTACTGGAAATACAGTGATTAAAAAAGATTGCAGTGTTAGTCTAAGTAGTCTTCATACTGCAATAGTTGCATTAAAAATGCCTCTTTAGTGTAACTTCTCATCTAGAACCCTCTTTTTTAAAGGCTTGTTAGTTTCTTTTCTTAATTTTTTAGTTTCCAGTGATTTTGGCAAATATAAACTTTAATCGAAGAGAAAAGGTAATTTTAATGATAAGCTATTACTTGCCACATATAAAAACATAAAGCATTCAAAGTATTGTGAGAAATAAATTACAATTGGAAGGAATTCACTACTTTCCTGTAGCCTCTAAGTAATAATAAAGCCAACTTGATCGGAAGCTTTATGAAGTAAAATTCAATCAAAATTTTAGAGTTTGTTGGGGTTTTTTCTTCAGAATCTATGCAAATGGGAGAGAGATACTGATAACATTTCCAGCTAAGAAAAAGTGATTTGTTTGACTGACAAGTGCATTCTTCCTGAATGGATTTTTTAAAATTCAAGTGAAACAAGCCAGCCAGCAATAGAAATGGAACAGCGAAATTCCCAAATATCAACTGTTTGAGGAAGCCCAAAGCATGTATCCAGAAGCAGGTCCACTTCTCCAAATCTATCTCTTGATCTAACAAGAAGTTGTCACCCCACCTCAGAAACCATTGCTCTCATGTCTGTACACCACTGTGCTGGCCAGAAGGTTTCTGCAGCCCTGCTAAAATGACTGGCAGAGGTTCCAGCACGGCCTCAGCTCTGCCAGGCCGGGGTGGGTGCCGGGCAGCGCGAGGGAGGGGAACGCTGTGCCTTGGAGCATCGGGAATCAGCACGGCACGGCGGCCACTCGCCCAGATAAAGGGCAGCGCCACCGTCAAAGCCTGTATTCAAACCCTGCCCAGCTTCAGGGTCATCTGAGCCAGCACTTTGACTCGTTCCCACTGCAAATGTTTCTGTATCTGATGGCAGCAGGTGCCCTCCCACCTCCCATGGCCCAGTTCAGAGCTGAGCTGCCCTTCAGAGCTGAGCTGCCAGAGCTTCACATCCCAAATGCACCTCCAGTCTTACAGGGGAAAGAACAGCTCTTATCCCCTTCTGAACCAAATGAAACTCTGCACTGCTGGGAACTGAGCTGCTGAAAATTTGTCAGGCTGTTTCTGCTTGTAAAGGAAAGGGTACAATATTTGCTAATAGATTTCATATCAGTTATTCAGTTTTCATTGTTATTTGGGCTGAAGTTTATTTGTATGGTTTTCTAAATCTCAATGGCTTAAACAAAATAAAAAAGATGTCTTTCATCACAGCTCCAATAACTGAGCATATTGCTTAGTCTTAGAATTTTATTAAATCACTCTTCTTCCTGTTACCAAGCTCACTGTCAAAATATTAAAACTTGGCTCTCTTCTAAAGTAACAAACATTTTCTACAGGGGGTTTGCTGTTTTTCTTTCTCACAAATTCATAAAGATCTCATAAATGTTCTCACTAGTACTTCTGAGCAGTAGGCAGATACTTTTGGCTGGAAAATACATCTCAGCAGTTCAGTGTGGAGCGCCTCGTTGCCTTGAGCCCTGCTCAGCTGCCAGATCTCCCACAGCAGAAGGGAGAGGTCCCAGCCCTGGCAGTGAGGAGAGGCTGGGACATGCTGAGACCATGTGAGCTTAACTCAAACCACTGGCCTCTTGCTGCTCTAACAAAGTCCCTGATGGCTGCTCTGGCTGGTAAAATGGGGAGATGTTTAAGACCAGGCCACTTCATAAACTGATGGGGCAACAGAGTTTTTTTATTTTAAAATAAAAATGAAAAAAAAGCCTTGGCTTCCTGCTTTAGGCATACATAACTGACTCATTTTCAAACTGGTCTCACTCTTTCCTCCTCAGAGCCCTCAAATAAAACTTGCATGCCCAAATATGCACAAAACAGCACCCACTAACCTTCCAAACCATGCACAAATGTCAAAAGTTATGAACAACCAGAAACCACCTCTAGACCTGCTGCCTTCCCTGTTGCTGTGTACTAAGTGTAAGCCCAGGCATAGAGCACCTTTCACTTTTAATTGAAATGCAGCCATCCACAATGGTAACAAACAGCTTTTCTATCCCTCACAGTAATACTGTCCACATACTAAGCAAGGAAATAGTAAGAGATAAGAAAATACTTTATCATTAATGTGCTAAGACAACGGCAATCACACAAAAATTAGTGGGAAAATTGCACACATTAGAATTTCAAATCAGATCAAAGCCTCACTGCTTTAAAGCAACAGAGAGAGCTAAAGATGCATCTTTTGATTTGCAAGCTATTGCATTTTTCACAGTGCTCTCCAATCAGAAAACTCAGGGTATATAAGAAATCTAGTAGTCTTTCAATTTATATTCATGTGAAATACATAAATGCAATTAATTACATTTTGTTTATCTTACTGGTAATAATATTTTTACAGTAGGACCAGGGCTGCACCGTGGTGGATGCAGAGTTATCTCCCTCCCAAGGCTATCTACCTAATGGTGAGGGAGTTGTTCAGCTGTCCTGCCCTATCTGCCCCTGGAGTCATCCACCCTGGATGTGAGCACAGGTCTTCTGCATTAGTCACGAGAAAATTCATTGTCAGTGCAGGCAAACTGGATGACTGGCCTGACAATCAATTTGGGCACTGCCTACAGTTCAACACAGAGCTGAGGAGCACTGGTTAATTTGCATTTTCTCTTGTATTAAGGATAGCAGAAGGATTGAATGAATAAGAATTGAAGTCATATTGTTACATATCTGATAACACAAACAAAAGGCCCTACATTTGCATCGATTAAGGGATGTCTCTAAATGAGAGACAAGTCCTGCAAAGACATCACCTCTCTGAAGATCACTCTTCTCCCTAAGCAGATGAGTTTTCCTCAAGACATGAGACTATATCTAAATTAAAAATTTACTTTGGAAATTGAAGAGAATAAGGCATTCCAAGGACAAGCCAGAGAGCAAAAAACTGCCAGCCCGACTCCAGCACTGACAGCAGAGCACTGCTTAATTCCAGCAATGGATATATCTACGCATTCTTTTATTCAAGAATTCTAGAGGTGTCAATTCCTAAGGCAAAATATTTCTAGACTTCTGCCCATAACCACATAATCTTTTCATGGGAAACAAAGTATTTCAGTTGGATTTAGTAATATGGACCAAGAATTATTTTTCCTTTAAAATAAATAAATACATTTGATGTAAAAATGAATGAGCTTGGCTTGAGTATGACTGATTTTGGAAGTGATCGTACATCTCAGGTTTTTAAGGCTGAAGCACAAGCACAGTCTTCCTTCAGCTAAGATTTTTCTAGAAGTTTTCTTAGTTTCTAAGACCTTCCTAAGATTGTTTCTGCCTTGGGAGAAATGCAGTAATAAAACACAAGACCTTAACGTGCATGTGAAGCAGCTGAGCATGGACCTGTGTACATGATGGAGAGAGGAAATCAACCCAAAATAGAATTCCTAGTAACCCACCACGGGCTTACTTTGTTAAGAAATGTAAGCCATTATTTTATCTGATACTTAAAGAATTATAAACAATCCATCTGAAATGTTCCTGAGGTGTCTCCAGACATATTATTCCAGACTATATGGTGCATCTCTATTGCCTTCACTGGAGGTAAGGTAGCTCCACCAATTAAAATTCTGTCCTGTTGACTTAAATCCTGAAGAAGGAAAAAGGTCTGTGCAAACATATCTCAGCATGTTAGGCTAATGGGGGTGACAAACTGCCAGTGACAGCAGGAATGTCCTCACACACTGCTGGTCGATAAAAACCAAAGCCTATATTTAGAGGTTTGTGGGTACTCAGCTCAGTTCTGCTCAAGTAAGAAGAAAGATCCAACTCATGATATCAGATTTCAGTTTTAACCAAGTAAGAAACTATTTGGCTCAAAGATTCAACTAGAAGTATTTAGAAGGGAGTAGTTTTATGAATGTTATTTGAATAGACACTTTGCAGCTTGGTGCTCATGGTAATTTGCAGATCTAATCCTTTGTTTGCACAAATCTCTGGTGTCTTGCTATGGCACCCCCTGACATCAGCACCCCCAGTTTAGTGTGCCAATAAATCATGATTGCTCAGCTGGAGAACACCCTCCACCAACATCCTCTGGTGAGGACACCACCTTTCCTGTGGAGATTGGGTGGAAAGACAACAATCCACAACCCAAAGTCCAGTCTGTGACAAAACTCCTGTGATTCCAGTGGCGTAGCTTTCCTTAGACACATAGCCTCTGAGAACAGTTTTCCTCAGACACAGTCCTTTTCTACAACTGGAATCAGGGTTAGTTTTTCTTTGGCTACCTTCCCAAATCAAACTCAGACACTAAATTTGAAAGATGTTTGTTCTAGCTCATCACAGCAGTCCCTCTATATATTCTACCAAAGTCACCATGCTAGTGAAACATTTATTGCAGCAAACTTAATTTTTGTTCACTAAAATTGTTTTTATAAAATGTTTTTGAGCCTTCAAAAGCTCTCTCCAATTCTTCTAGGTGGGACCCATACATAAGGCACACCCTGCACCACAGAAAATTTTACAGGCAAAGAGAAATTCTGCACTTACTCTGGAAGAAATCTGTATCTCCAAAATCTGACGTTATTTTTGCCTTAGGCAATAAACTCAGATAAAAAACTAAATCAATGGGGTCCTCTAAAAACAAACTGTACTTCCTGTACTTCAGTTACTGCAGCAGGTGAGAAGGCTGAGGTGTATAAAATGCTTGACATGCAGAGTTAAGAGACAGCATATTAGCCAGAGGAAAAGACTTTAAGAATTATTTACAGAAATTATGTAGCCACACAACTCTAGATATTTTTCAGCTCTGGACTGGTCCTTGTTGCATCTGAGAGCTGCAATTTTAAGATAAAATGATATATTACTATATAATTATTTTGTTCAGGATTTTTTTTTACTCTTTGTATCTGTTATACTACACAGCCTACAAGTTTGAAAGTTGTATATTGCTAACTAGAGCATGACTCCATAGACAACTGTTGGCTTGTTTTAACACAGTACAGTGTAGAGATGATTTTTAAGTCAAAGACAGTAGTGCCATTTCTACACTTACCTATGTAAATATAGAAAACACAAGTGCACCTTGTCACACAAAGTCACACCTTTCTGTGACTTCCATTCTCTTAAGGTTTCCTCAGAATTACACTGATCCTCACAACTATGGTGCGATCAAATTCATTTGATGCAAAAAGGGTCATGGTTGTGCACTAGCTGCTATCATGTTATGGGGTCCTTTGTCCCCTGCTGAAGGATTAAAAAGATTTCACAGAGCTGCTTCCTGCCAGAATTACTAAGAAGTCACTTCCAGCTACACACAAGGTGCTTTCCTATCCTTCCAGCCCTTGGTATTCACCTCAGTGACTCACAAGGAAGGATTAAAGTTGTACCATGGAAGTTCACTGAAAGCCAGAGTCTCCTTTTATAAGCATAACCTTTCTGCAATCTCTCCAGTTTGCTTCCTGTAACTGACTCTTGTTCCAAATAACACCAGAATGTTCCCACTGGCTTGGACCAAAATAGCATTCCTGGCCCAAGGTTCAGTCACTGACCATGAGAGTTAGCAGGTGCCTGGAGAAGAGAATAACATGCAGTGCAACATAACCAGCTTAAGAGTCTGTTGACTCACAGATTTTATTTCTGTGACTTAAAAGGCTTTGGAAGATTTTTCTTCCATGGATTTGTCTGATTGCAGCATCGCTTAACAATAAGCTTCATGGTTTAAAGACACACTGCTGAAAAGTGCCTTCTTTTCAACTGATTCTCAATCTGTTGTCTTCTGGTTTCATTGGATTTGTATTAGTTCTTAAATGGAAGGAGTGTTTTTTCCCTATTTATCACCCCTGTTCCATATATCATTTCAAATATTCCTCTTATCCTTCAATCCCTTCCTTTCTAGGATGAAGGGTCACAATCAATCTACTCTTGTCTTGAAGTGAAAATGTTTCCTACCCTCAACCATCCTTGTTATCATTCTGCAATTTTCTCATTCAGAGCACAGTCAAGTTTTCTCTCCTAAAACAAAAAAAATCTCAGCTTTTAACAAATGGTAAATGAACTTCAGGTAACTTCAAAGAAATGCATTAGTGTGGTTTATTTAAAACACTTCATTTTCTTCAGATCCAAGAGTTTTTTTCCCTCCTGTGCTCACAGCAGAAACCTGTGAATCCCACAAACAGATTCTCAGGTGAAATTCACAGTTATCCTCCCAAACAATATCCTCACTCTGCTCTCTGTCTTTCCCTCATTTTATAAAGTGCCATTCAAACAACTCTGATGGAAAAATGTCTCTGGTAATTCGTGACAGTTAATTCCCACTCTGGTGAGGACCAAGGGAATTTTAGTTACTGCAATAATCTTAATGCCTGCAAAGTGTGCAGCTGTATGGACGTTTATGTGGAGGCACCTTCTTTCCACTAAGGATTTTTATTATTAAAATTTAAACAGGGATCTGAATCACAGCCAAAGTAATTAGAAAAATTTCTAGAGGCTTTACTGACTTTTGCTTCTGACCTATAAGGAATCACAACATCTTGAACCAGCTGATGTCACCATATCCCTGAATCACACCTTGCATCTTAGAATCACAGAATCACTGAGGTTGGAAAAGACATCATCAACTGAACAATCTTGAAACAATAAACCCCACCAAAACTAAGACTGACAAGAAAATAACTCTTAAAAATATATCTTAGCTACCAGGAGACTGCTACACCTGTCTTATGCCAGTTACAGCACTAACTGAAACTCTACTACAATTTACAAAGGACATTTGCAGGTTTCCAAATGCCCAGTGAAATCCCACACTAAACAGAGACAGTGAATGTTCAGTTTAAGTCAACCTTCAAACACATTTATAATAAATTTTGCAAGTTTTAAGTTTTATGATGCACTTACAACACTGATTTACAGTCTGACTCAAATGAAGAATGCTCATGGTTGACTTAAATAACATCCTCTTGCAGGGTTTCTCAGAGACAGGTGAAGATTACGTAAGGCAAAATAATGGATGGAGAAATGCTGCATGACCACCTATTCATCTCCACACTTGTTGTGCAAGTGCAGCTTAAAGATTTTCCTGAGATTAGCTTCAGGCTCTTACTTGTACTTACAAATTTTTTTCCTGACAAATTCTAATAGAAACTAATAACAATAATAAGGAAAGACAGTTTATTTGACAGTTACTATCCAATAATTTAGTATCCACAGCACTTTCTAAGCTATTCAGAATGGAAATTATTTTGAAACAAAAGACTTGTCCAAAGTTTGCCAAAGCCTAGACCCAAGTTCCCAGCACCAATCTGTCTGCACTGGTGGAAGGACAATAAACAACTTGAGAATTCCAGAGATCATTAGGGAACTTTTTCTAATATCTACATATGAGTATCTCTCTAGAAATTCCTTAAGTCACTGGTCCCTCATTATCTTATTACTATTTTGTACTAGGAGATGGCAAACTCACAAACTTGGGAAGTGTACAAGGTTATGAAGCCCACCTCTGCTGAGCTCTACCACAGCATAATATGCCTAATAAAAAACACCAGAATAGATGCTGGTTTTCTGCATCTTTCTTTGACAGCACATTTTAAAAAGTTTAGGTTTTTTCTTAACTGTGAATTACAAAGGAAATCTACTTTGTAAATTATTTTAATACTACAGAGAGCAACAGAGATGAGCCCTGTACTTTACATTCAGCCCTTTCCCACCTGCTGCCTGACCTGCAACAGGAGACAGACCATGGCCTGTGCAGTCAGGTGCAGCAGAGGCAACGTGACACAAACCAGCACAAAACACAAACTGGAGACTGACAGTGCAGGAATGCTGACAGGCAATCACATGGCTGAGGAATTCAGCCCAAGATTTCTGAGCTCTATACAGCACCTTCCACACAAGTCCTTCCTTGCAATCACTCCCATCATAACCAGCCCATGGGCAGCAATTGTTCAACAAGGAAACCTTGGCTCCTCTTCTCTCTACAAAAACCTTCCCTCAGCCCAGCAAAGCTCTTTGTGTCAGAATAGAGGTTGCTCACCCTTGAGCAGACATTTTGTTCCAAACACAGACAAACTTTACTCAAAATCTACAAATCCTGCAGTTCTCCACTTACCTATCCAGAGTGTCCTGAGGTACTTTACTCCCTCCAGCTCTGCTGTTGACACTGCTGTTCTTGTTGGCAGTCATGGTCATTTCTGCTTTCTAGAAATGTGGATATCTGTGAGAAGAAAAGTCAATTAAGCTTCAACAAACCCAAATGACAATTAACTCCTTGAACTACTATGCTGTGTAAAGGCACAGGTTGCTTTTCATTCTATAAAATGCAATCAGTGTAGTTATGATCCTGGAAAGCTAAACCCTACCTCTCTACTGCTGCTATTGCACATCCACAGCCCCATTTTACAGAGCCCAGTACAATAAATGCAAATAACTTATGGGAAGTGGGTGTGTGCTTCAGGTGCTGACCTGTCTGATGAACAGAGCTGGATACCAAGTTCACAAAATATCACAGGTTTGGTGCGGTTCTTTCATCCATCAGAGTATGTGGAGATGCCAGCAACAGTGCTTTGTGGTACTTGCAAACACCATAGCTGTGTCTGGAAGTCTGGCCACACCACAGCTATCCCAGGAATAAAAAAAGCTTTCTCACCTTTAAAGTGCAACTCAATTATTCAAATATTTTCTGATAGTGAAACTTATGCGGTGATGGATTTTTGAATATAATTTTCAAATCTGCTTGTGATATGAAAATATCACAAGTGGTTTTCTCTACTGGCCCTAGGATTCTTTAAGTAAAGCTGTCTTAGGACACTTTTAAAACATCAAATAATAGAAAGAATCTTTATCAATTCCTAACTGCTTTTTTAGCAACTTGGTAATCCCAAAAGTGGTGAACCTAATTTCAGACCTATGCATAAATTTAGGTGCCAAAAAATGGGTCTCACTTCTGTGACATTGCTACACTGGCAAAGAAACAGCCCAGTACCATGATCTTTTTTGCCTTCATTCTGCTGTCTTAACAGCAATGTCATGCTGTGACTGAAGGGAGAACATGATGATATGGATAAAGGCCAGGATGGCGTCCAAGGGATGTAAAAGCAGGAATCCCTAATCTCATGCCCCTCCACTGACTATACCCCATGTTTCTCCAGTGTAAAGCACAGCTCTATTGGCCATTCTTCTGTCATTGTAATCCCTTGAGAAATAGTTTTCAAAATGAGGGAGGAATGCATTTTCATGTCATGATAAGATTCCTAAAATGCCATCAGAATCCCTTGAGAAAGAAAATGAACAGTATTTACTCCACCTGATGCTACAGGAGTCATTTATGAAGGATTCTGTGGCTCTGTTGGCACCAGTCTGGGTAGTTTCTGAGATGCTGCTTAGTTTATAAACTAAAATATCTACCACAGTTTACAGCAGTGCCATCCAGGGTCAGACCAGAACTACCAATTTTGACGACCATTAACAGCACAGCTAATGCAAAAATAAGGAGTGTTATGAAATTTCTTGTTTACTCAAACCCACAGCAAGTCCAGACTGCTTGAGAAGCCACTGTGTAATGTGATGCTGCAAAGCAAGCTGGGGACTGACAACACACAAAAATCCCTGTACTAACAGACCTATCACAGTCAAGGGGCATTCTCTAAACCACTTTATTCCAAGCACTTCTGCCACAAACACAGTCAGAAAATCTGCAGATTGCAGCTCCAGAGGCAGAGTCAATCGTGGTGACCACAGACTCCAGGCCTACTTGTCCTTCTCTGCTGTCTTGTATCAATTTTCCCAGATTAAGTAGAGATTTTTTTTTTTCCCCTGGTTGGTAACATTTTTTCTGCACTGAAGCTCCCTAAATTCCTCCAGTGTCTCATTGTTATTGTTAGTGTTACATTATCAAGATTACAGGGCTGTTACAGAACTGCCTGTTCCGACTGGAAAAGGGATTGCTCAGGACAAAAAAGGAAGCCTGCTAATGCTGGCCAAGCTTTCTAGGACTGTACATTCCACAGGGAGTAAGCAGTTTTTTTAATGTTTTCCACTCACCAGTTCAATACTTTTACTGTGTTAAATCTAAATCACTTATTAGCACCTAATGTGAGAAAAATAAGAGATATAAACATGGCATAAAGAGAACAATAAATGTTAGCGTATGTGTGTAACATAAATTTTCCAAGATTTGCTTTTCTGTTCAAGACAAAAAGAAACTGAAGACATCATCAAAAATATGGGATACTGATCTGACACATTACAAAATATAGTGTGCTTTTATGCTGCTGTTTTTGAGAGTCCACTTTTCCCATACCCAAAATCAGATGGGGGGGCGGAGGGAAGAAAAGTATGTCAGAGCTTGATAAAAATCGTTGTCAACATTTAAAAGGAGTGATTATTTAAATGTTACATTTCAAAGCCACCCTGAATGTCAAGTGGTTTTCAACTGAAGATAAATTGAGTTCCTAAAGACAATTTCTCAAGATATGTCAGATTTACTGATTTAAGTGTGTTGCTTCCCATGCAGTTGAGACTATGATAAATATGGTGATGTCAACTGACTTTTCTATTCAATATTCTTTTAATGCCTATTTTGGATTATTATTTTACTGCAGGTGATGCTGGTATCATCCCAGCATATGCAGAGAAAATGCAAACAATGAACATGGCAGAAAAGTATTCAGTCATTTACAGAGGTGCTTGTAAGGAAGGATTTACATCACCCCAAAAAAACCACCCACCTATCCACCAATCCACATCATCCGTAAAGTAAAGGGGAAAAAAAGATAAAACAGAGACAAAGAAACAAGGAAAGAAAACCTAAAGTAAATATTATTGTAATGTAGAAAGTTATTTTAGATCCTTCAAATGAGTCTGACAGCCTGCAAGTTTACTGAATCTTTGCAGGGTCAAAATCACATCCCTTGGGTTTGGGTGAGAGCATACCTCATTACAGTATTTCCAAATTATCCGTCGCAAAGCAATGGAAATCAAAATCTCTCAAGTATTGTGACACACTGTTAAAAGCAAATCGAAAAATAGTCATGTCACACAAATTCTGCATTGCCTCAGAAAACATTTAACAAACCTGGTCAAAAAATGCAGAATTCCCTTTTATTTGCAAATGTAAAGAATTCCTCTGAAACCCTTATTTAGCCATATTTTGTGCTTTGCTCCAGACATGGTTTCACTAATTTGATTAGGACAGCTCTCAAACTGGCAATTTAATGACCCTAAATGGTAGAATCATTATTTCAATTTTGCCTAAAACCTCCACAAACCATTTATCAGTATTAAAAAGTAAAGATGACAGACAAATATGAAAAATGGTGTGATGGCAACAGGGGATCTTCTGCTCGTGCCAGGCAAGGGTTCAGCACCCTGACTGAAAAGGGCTGCTGCAATGCAGATGTTTCCTAACAGATCTTTATCATTACAGAAAGACCCAATGACAGAATATTCCTTAAGGACCATTGGTTAATGAGCCATACACTTCTACTCTTTCAAAGTCAAAGTGTGGCCTGAGGCTTTTTTATGGGCAGATGAGGCACTGAAACCCATCATACTTTGGGCTCATGCACAGGACAGCATCACTGAATGTCTAATACCACTAACAAGTGTTAGAGGGGGATACGTCCTCTGCTCCTCCCTACTGCAGTTCGAAATTATTCTTAATTTTCTAAAGCAACCCAACACTTTGGAAGCACCCACTCTCAGTCTCATTGAAAAGGTCAAAGTTTTTTTCACTGAAAGCTGTGAATGGGAGTGGATTGGGCTGAGGAGTGAGGCTTGGAGCAAGCACCTGAAAAGTCAAGGCAACGCAGAATGCTTCAATTGCTTTATAGCTTCAAGACAACCTCCTGCTTTCTAATACACAGTGCCCATCAGTGAGCACATTCCAAGAACTGCTTCCTTCCTTTCCTTCTGTGGAAGGTGAATGTTATAGAACCTAGAAGAAGGATTTACATGTGGTGTCTGATGACTTGAGAAGGGAGCCTTTGAATGTAGGTTCCCAAGCCCTCTCCTGGCATTATCACTAACATGGTTTGAAATCTACTTGACATCTTGAGTTCTGAAGCTTTTTCAGCAGATTATTTTCCCCTTGAAATTCCACTGATCTGGGATCTGGAAAATATGGGAAAATATTATTCCTTTGGTCTCCCCCACAGGGCAGAGGCCTGGAGACATAACAGGAAGTCATAACAGGGAAGAACTACAGGCTGCTAAAACAAACTCATGTTTTTGACAAATTACAATATATACAAACTTTAATAAATATATTTATAATAATTGATGTGTCTACTTGTTTTTCTCTTAACAGTAGCTGCAACAGAATGGCTTCAGCCAATAAGAAGTTATCTTAACATGTCAATTTGCTTTTATGAGTGCTTTAAGGGAGCTTGCCACATGTCAAGAGGTGTAGTACAGCTGAACTCTTGTTTAGGAGTTGCAGCCTGCTTTGTGGCAATTTGCCTACTCCCTTCCAGTAAAACAGATAATAATGTCCTTCCAGAACAACGTCAGTTCTGATGAACTGGAAAGCCCAATAAAATGCTTAAAGATTTCTGCCTTGAGAGGGCGCCTGTAGAGACGCCTGAGACCATTCTTACAAGAACCACATCAGGAATACCTGTTCTCTGGACTGCGATTAACTCCACAGTCTCATCCAAAATTTCCCTCCCTATAATCCACAGCTGTTTCCAGCCAAGTCAGTGACCAAGCTCTGCTAAGCTTTCACAGCTAAGTGGAACTCTACCTCTAGCACAAACTTCCTACTATAACCAGCGGAGTGGCGACCTTGGTTGCCATTGACCCTTGCAATGCCAAAACCACCCTCTCAGCTGTTCAATCCCCACTGAACTGAACTGGTACTACTGGGAAACTGATGTTGCAGCACTTACTGGAGGGGAAAGAAGTTACCTCCCCCAGGCAGGTGAAAAGCAGACACTGCCTAAAGAAAGCAAAGACAGCTCTCCATTCACCCTTTTCTCTCCTCTGCTGTTTTTCTGCCACCTAAAATGGTTTTCCCTTTTCTGATGTTCTTGTTCTTTCCTATTTTGTGCCTTTATTCTGTCTTCCTTGCCCTACTTTATCTTCTTATTAGTTCATTTATATTCTCTCAAGCTATTCTTTCCCCCCCTTAACTGAAAATGGGCAATACCTGGTAGAGACAACAGACCTCACTTGAAATACACTGCAGTCCAAACCTAATGCCTGAACTAGAAGAAGAACTCAATGCTAAGCTCCTCTATTACCCTTAGCAGAACTAAGACACTCACAGCTTCCAAATGGAAAGAAAACAATATGAAAATAAAGGAAGAATACATTTAGAGAAGCAGGCATGAACAGAAAATATGTCTGTTATTGAATCCGAAATACTAATTTCCCTGTATAGGCAAAAGAAAAAGTTTAGGTTTTAAAAAATACATTGGCTATTTCAAGCTTAAATATCTTGATTTGAGATATTTGAGTCTACTTAGAAACTATGCCCAACATATATCACAATTCTTTGGTACTATGGTTCCTTTGTTCTTTGCCTTCATCCTCAGGATTTTTGCATAAAAATAACCAGTTAAATCTCCAGAGCTCACCTGTTCCTGTTGCTTACTCCTCAGTGAAGTCATAATGCTCTAAAAATGACATTAACACCATTTGCACAATAATGAATTGCTTCTTGTGACACAAAAGCCAAATTAAAAATTTGCTAAGGAATGAGAGTTGGTTAGCTTTGAGGAACAAAGATCCTTTTTCATTAATATCTCTTGTGTCACAAAGAATATGATAAGTGAGAAAATGGAATGTTCTTTGGTATTTCCCACAGGGTATGACCAGACCCTAAAAATATCCCAATGCAGTTCACAGAGTGAACAAACAAAGATGAAAGTCTTAGTAAGTCTTAAAGGAACTTCCCAGTTGAGCTGACACCCGTGGCTGAACCCTCCTCATACCAAGGCTGACTGACAAAGTCTGCCAGACAGCTGAGAAGCATCCTGGCTTTGCAACTGCTGTAGGTTTTGATTCATTAGAGCATCATCTGAGGCAAAACACTGGTCACAGGCATCCTACAGAGCAAGCTGCAGTGCCCTGAGCTGTCAGCACACCTCCCTTCCTGTCAGGCACACATGGCTCCCACTCAGAGCCCTGCTAGAGTGGGAATTGTAAAATTATTAGCAGTTATTGGCCTTACAACGTGTTTTAATTGATACATTGTGGGAGTAAGGGCAATCATCTTTGGATACCTCAGTAAGGCCAAGAGCTGTAATGTGGTGATACCATGAATCTCCTTTTGATTAGATCACTGTGTGTTAGTGACTGTTCTGAGCCAGTATCTCCCAGAAGCAGGTCCTGTCCGTGATACCCAAGCTGCCAGTGCTAATGCTTCCAGTGAAGAAACTATTAATTTGTGTGGACTGTCTCAATATTATGATATAGAAGCACCCTGGGAGGATGAGGTATGGGCTGGAGACCTCATGGATATAAGTATAAAACACTGGCCAAAGCTGTCTTGGCTTGTACAGAGATATGAGAACAACACTGGGTCTGTCTCTTTAGCTCTTGGCAGTTACCCAGGGAATCTGTAGAAAGACACACAAAAGATTTTAATTCCCCTAGAGAAGATCTTAATTCCCCTGTATCCAAAGTACATCCAGAAGTGAACCTGGACACCGGCATCAGCAGCAACAAATGGGATGGCAAGTAAGTCCATTGTTTGTATTAGGGATTTGTGCAGGAACCTTTCAGGAAGGTATCTGTTTACATTTAGGAATTATGTTCTTTCACTTAAAGCAACATCTGCAGGATGCAGAAGCTCTGAGCTGTGTTGGAGCTCTGACATGGATTTCAGTCACAGTCTTAGGAAACCTGTTTGGAGGTAAAATCTGCAAATTCAGTGCCAGAGATTAAAGCCCACCACCCACATTCTGTCATCTGGCTGAATGGCCCATTTTCTCAAAGGTACTCCTATATTTCTACTACCTCAAGAATCTATCCTAATCTCCAAATATCACTGCTGTACCAGAGATAGAGGCTTAAATCCGGCCTGACTTGAGGCCACAAGCAGCTGTCTCATGCACAGTGGTTTTCTGGTACAGACTCCCTTCATGTCTATGAACACCTTGGCCACTGCCTTCCTCTCCTTTGAGCTCTACAGGTTTCAAGCCAAAAGAAACAAGCCCAAGCCCCCTGTGCTCCCAGGATGATAAAATACAATGAGGTGTAAGCAGCCTGACTGAAAGGGTGCAGTCCATGCCTTTAGTCCATGCCTAATTTCCCACTTCAGACAACTAAGTAAAGAACCATCAGAGAGAAGCATGGACCCAGCAAAATGAGCGAAACCCAACCTTCCCCCTAGCTGCTGAAACGGAGGATGTATACACAAGAAGAAGCAGAGAGGAGGGGTGAGCTCCACAATAACGTCAGAAGAGTGCAAGACTGGTAGAGCAAAGGTGAGGTGAAGGATAGCTAACATACTATGAGAAAAACACAAATGTGAAACCAGAAAGTGGAAAGATTTCTTAGAAAGGTAAAAGGGCAATAAGAAACCTCAGGGTGGGAAGAGAAATACAGCCCCCTTCTTCCCCTCCACACTGGGAACACACTCTGTGTCCCCCCAGAGAAATCACTCCACCTTTCCCCATGCCCTGGGATGTTTTCATTCCATGGCAAAAATCTCGCTCAAAACTTTGAATTTTTCTGAAGATACTTCAAGGAAAATGGATCTGCAATACTATGGTATCCTGACATGAGACTTCACCAAAAGAGGCAGAAATTCCTGCAGTCCTGCAAAACAGGTGCAAGTCTGGAAGAGTGAAAAGTGCTCAGGGTTTGCATAGCTGGTCGTTCAATACACAAACCCAAACTCAAATCTAAATTCAGGTTTTTGAATCCCTGATTCACAGGTAGAAGCCTCATCCCCCCTCACACACAGCCCTGCAGTGACTGCAGGAAACTTGCAGTTCCTAGATTCCTGCAGTTTCTTTACAGAACTGGTTCTAAAGGAGACTGGAGGTAAAAGAGGAGAAATGACTGAGAGAATATTGGCAGAATGACAATATGTCAGAATGACAATATAGCAGAATGACAATAACAAACTAAGCACAGCAAACTACTTCTCATTCCCTTTGTTAATGAAAATTATAGTAGCTATAGCAACAAAAAGGGGGACAGGGAGGAAAAAAAAAATCTGAGACTTTAAAACATCCTCAAAGAACACAGCTTTCTAATATGGAAAAATCAAGATTTATGGCACCAGCAGCTCCTACAAGGCAGGGCTGTAGTACTGCACAATGGTTTCAATTAAAGGCACTAATCATTAACTACCAGAGCTGGTCTTAGCAGTTGACAGGCAACATCACCTCTTCCAGTGAGCCACTATTCCTTCAGGAACTGAACTAGCTTCTCTTGCTGTGTGACATGCCCTGCAGCCCCATTTCTGGTGGATTTACCTTATATTGTCTGTCAAGCCCTGTGACAGAGTGACTGATATCACTGCTCAGCAGAGACATCCCCTGTGCTCAGGCCTTTGTGCCTGCATGCCTTAGGAGCCATCACACACTGATATCCCTGTGGATGCTGCCCACAGCATGGCCCTGCACACTCACCAAGCATCTCAGGGAGAAAAGCATTCCAGTTCCCTGCTGCCTGTGAGTATTTTCCTTCTCAAATACACACGCTTGCAAGCTCAAAGAGGGGAGGAATGTCTGGCACTTCTGCGGTGACCATCTGGCAGAAGCACTGCTCCATTCTCTGGCAACTTGACCAGAGCCTTAGAACAATTATTTCAGTTCCTGATTCAAGCCTGGAGACAGAAGATCAAGTTACATTTCTCTCCAGCCATCAACACTAATTCAGTTTTCACTATGTCAGCCTTGCTGGAATTTCACTTTTACACACACACACCAAAAAAGTGAATCTCCACTGAAAAGCCAGAAGAAACATAAGGAATTTTTACAAATGTAAAAAATGCCAGTAAGATCCAACAGAGAAGAAGCTGTTTCTTCCTAGAAAGGATATTTTTTATAAGATAAAATGATGTATTGAAAATTAAATGATATCTTTGTCCTCAGTGATAGCCCCTGGCTTTTTATCAACCATGTGAATAACTTTCTTCCCTTACTATCACAAGCTGATTGTGAGTTGAAGCAAGTACCTTCCCACCTCTCACTCAGTCACAGGTACACACAGCCATCAGCAGAGGCGCTTTTCCCAAGGAAATAGTTCAGCTCCCACAGCACTGACCTTTGTCATCTGCATGAAAGGAAAGTTTCAACAAGCTACCACAAGCAAAAGTGTTATAAATCACCTTTCATCAGGCCTCCAGCCACTAGCCAGAGAAACAACTGGAAACACTTAAACCTTTTTTAACATTCCTTGTAGAAGGAAGCAGGGAAACACCTCCCCATCCACCCACTGGAGCTGATTGCAGCCACCAAACCACTCTGGACAGTGACTGCTGCCAGTGGAGTTTCTGTCGAGGATTTCTGCAGCAGCAGCCTTTCCCAGCAGAGCTAGAAAACCAAGCAGCAGCCACAGAACTCTAGCTCTGTTCTGTTCCCATGTGAGCTGCATCCAGAGAGGCAGGAGGGAACCACAGGGGTTTAGATGGAGGCAAACAGAAACAAATCCACAAGCAAACTGTGAATGATATCACATATCTTTTAAACCTTCACATGCTGGGAGATGGTATTTGATGATTTGAAAGAGCTTCTCTTCTTTCCTTTTACGAAAATGATTTACATGCAGCTGTGTACATGACATGTTGGAGACTTCTCAAGAGACCAGCCGCTGTTCCAAAGGACTCCCACTTCTATGATAGGAATTTCGTAACTGAAGGCACTAACTATCTTCCCAGATGCAGGCTTGAATAGACACACTGTGCTGGAGAGTTCTGCTGAGGGAACAGTCTTTCTTCACAGCCTGCAGAGCAGGAGTAAACCTAACACAGAAGAGCATTACAGCCTGAACTGCTGCGTTCTCAGATGGGGGAGAAAGAGACCCACAGAAGCTCTCAGACAAGTGCTGCCCCCATCACATGGGCCCATGCAGAATGCTCTCAAGCTTCCCAAATCCCACTTCTCTGCTTGCAAATCAAGTCTGAACATCTGTAATGCCAGAGAGGGCACGGGAGAACACAGCCTCAGAAATGTGTCAGGTAGAAAATGTGATCCTGTGCCCTTACAGCCAGCTGGATGTGTCCAGGAATAACAAGTAGCCAGTGTGTGCAGGAATAGTGTTCCATTTCTTGTTTCCAGGTTGGCTGCAGTGCCATAATGTGCTACCACTTACATTTAACAATATTGAAACATGTAACCTTAACTTGAAATATTTGTGTGAAATGATTAATCTTATACAGACAGCATTTGGAATGTTGCTCTGGCACCAGCATTTCTACTCAAAGTTTTAGCACTGGTGTTCCTACTTTAGCTCAGTTCAAAACTGTTGGTAAAATATAATTTAATAGCAATTTGATTTTGCAATGATCTCATTGAAAAGGCATATGCAGTGTTGCCCTTGCAACACAGACACAGCCACAAGATAAGCCTAAGGGACACAGATTAACACTCTGATCAGATAAAATTTCAGCCCCTTCTCCCTTGCAGGGAATGTTTTGGCCTTTGGCCAAGCAGAAAGCGTTCCACAGACAGTAGGGTAAATTTGGTATAGCACCCATATGGAAATTTCTTCACAACAAGGCCAGGGTGTAAAATCTATTATCTGAGCACACATGCTCTCTTACGTTGAACACGAGTGAGCCTACAGCAGAGTTTGACTCAAACTTTCCCCATCTCATGGGAGTCCATATTTGAGCAAGCTTTAGAATGGCACTGGCACTAAAGCTGGCATTCATCTTTCTGTTCTTCTTTTCTATGGTTTTAAGCTGAATGCAGCAGAAGTTCCATTTGGATCTGCTCCCTATACAAAAATATTTTTAGTGTTTCATTTAAAGTGTGGTTACTATAGGCAATAATTCTGCATCAACCAGACCTTCAGAATTGGACCCATCTACTCAACCAAAATCAAAGCAGATTTTGCTATGATCAACTATGGAACAGCCTGAAGTTGTATCAGGGGAAGTTTAAGCTGGATATTCAGAAACTGCCAGAGGGTGGTTGGGTACTGAAACAACTCCCCAGGGCAGTGCTCACAGCACCAGCCTGACAGAGTTCAAGAAGCACTTGGACAATGCTCTTAGGCATATGGTGTGACTTTTGTGGTGTCCTGTGGAGGGCCAGGAGTTGGACTCCATGATCCTCATGGGTCCCTTCCAACTCAGCTTATTCTCTGATAACTTATAGTTGATTTAGTGAAAAGGGAAAACTGCAATTCTATTCTGCTTTCATAGAGTTTATGCTTATGCAGTTCTCTAGTTTCAGACACTCTTTTGCTACTGTTCATAGAGGGTGATACCACAAAGAAAATCGCAGTTCCAACTTCTCTCCTCTTTCCTACTCCTTTCACTGGTCCTCCTTCAGTTCAGTTGTATGCTCACTCATTTTCCCATTACCAGGAAACAGAGAATTAAAAAATGTGCATCTACAAAAAGACCAATTGCTACAGAGAGAGGTACTGCACACACACTCTGATAATAAACTTCACAAATAAAACTTCTTTTCTGGTAAGTAAATCTGTGTATACACAGAGAGTATAAACAACACTTTCCGACTAAAAATTCCATAATCACACAACAATTAAGTCTTAAAAGGTAAAAAAAAAATCTATTACACAGAAACTCTTTGGTGTCAGATTCCTGTGAATGTATTTTCCCCTGTGTTTGATTAATGAACAAATCAAAACTTTCAAGACAGGTACTAAACAGTTTCGTCTGGCATGAAGTCTGCATTGCCAGAGTCCATGTGGTTTCCAGTTGGCACCACGAACTTGGCCACAGCTCATTCAAAACTCAGTCCTAGTGCTCCAAAAGGTAGATAAATACCTATGAACACTTTTATGATGCCAGGAAGGTGGTTTATATTATAGAGGCAGATAAAATTGTGCCTAGTACACACTGGACAAAAGCTGACTGACAGCAGATTCCACCCTACTACAACAAAATTAATGCCTTTTGCTACTCTAGTATGAATCCACTTCAAATACCTTTTGTGATTAGCTACTCATCTGGTGATTTAGGGATGAGATGTTTTAACTGATAATTTGCGTTGAAATTTGTAGGTATATAAATGCACCAGGATTCACAGGTGCCTACAGACATGAATTCCTGAAGCTTCCTGATGGAATAACTGCATCTCTCTCCTAGTGTGTGCCTATTACTTAATATTTGTCTGGGGAAAATGAGGTGGGAGTTCAGATATTAATCTGAACTCCCACCTCATTTTCCCCAGACAAATATTCTCCTATTTACCCTAAAGAGGAATACATGGTGGAACAGCCATATGCAATAGGTTTTCTTTATCCTATGTTTTAGATGCAAAAGTCATGCTCAGAAGCTTTTTTCTGATCCTAGGGAATCTAAAGGTGTGAAAAACATGAAATTCCCTTTGGCTGATTCTTCACAGTAGCTGTATTCTAGGTGAGGTTCTAAAGAAAAAAGTTAGAAAAGGGTTTGAAGTTTGAGAGCTATTTTCAAGCTGCAGTTTCAAGGCATTATCTCTGCTGTTTCAGACAACTGCATTTTCTTAACCCTTTGACTAGTCTTTTCATCAAAAAGCCAATAAGGTTGGAGTTTCTGTGAGTGTGATAAATTCACCTCATGCTGTAGCAAAACATCAAGAAACTGCTCCATGCAATTCTCACAGAAGCGAGTTTTGGCCCTTCCAATTTTAATGGGAAAGCTGGAGCCACAACACAAAAAATGAGAGCTCTTTGGAAATGCAACCACACCCCACTCATATTCTGCTCTGTGCCCCGTGTCCCCACCCACAGATACACAGCAGAGGAATACCAGCTGTTGAAACTTTGCAGATGGCAAATCCAATATTGTGCCATTTTGGACTTTCTCCTCAAAGGATCATTCCACATGGCTTCTTTTATACGGTCAGGATTTCTTTTCTTGCGAGGCTGGATATTTGGGCATGGAAAATATCTGTGGGTATGAACAATGGGGAAATAGCATTTTTAAACTGAAATAAAGCCTTTTCAATTTGTGGAAAGAGCTGGAGGGAGGAAAGAATTATGAATAACGTAGTTGAAACTCAACAGGCTGTTGACAGTGAGTTGTTTCAGATGCCCACTAAGGCTACACTCTTACATGACAGTACAACATTTAAATCTGTAACTAAAGATGAGTCAATGCACAGTGATGTACCCAGTATTTTGTTTTGCTACACTGAGATCAATCAATCCATCCTTCCCCTACACATAATTTGTAGGGAAGGAAGAGTAGTTTCTTCTGCATCTTGTGTATTCCATGGTGCTGTACAAGTGCTAGAATGAGCATTAGTGCTGCTTTAAGCAGCCAATTCATTCAACACAAAAGTATTAAGCTCAGCAGTCAGCCCAGGAGATGGCTGCACAGGCACCTTCAAGGGAGCATCTGCTGAGATTCATGTCACTCAGAAGGTGTTTCACTCCTGCCACACACATGAGGCTTTCAGGTTGTGAAAGGAATCTTGTTTCTTACAAGAAAACAGGGAAACTTTCTGTGTATGTCATTCAATACAACACATTTTCAGAATATTTCCACAAGTGAATGCCCAATGAAAATAGACAAAAAAACACAGAGCCAAAATTCCTTGTGAGGAAACACCATAACAATCTCGTTAAAAGTATTGCAGAAATCTTTCAAGACAGTGTCAGCAAGGTACTTTACCCGTGTTAAGGAGAAGCAAATATATTTTAACAATTTTTTTTTTTTTCTATTGGAAGAGGTAAAACTACTTGGCAGCTAAATATTTTCCTTCAAAGCTACCCTGCTTCAACCAAACCCCATTAATCATTGTGCTGTTCAACAAGACTGCTTTGATATCCACAGATCATACAGCAGATTTAAGACAGCAAGCTGTCTGAAAAATTCAGTTATAAGGTCAAGGTAAACCAAGGTAAAAAGTGTTTACTCAGTTCCAATTTAGTAAAGAATTTTACTTGTTTCACATAAAGTTTATCTACTTTTGATTGTTATTTTATTTTATCTAGCACTACATACTGCAAAACATCTATTATTGCTATTGCTTGACTTACCCAGTCACCTGGAAACTCAACCATCCACAGAAAAACAAAGACTAAATTAGAAATACTCTTCTCTATAAGGAATTGGGAAAGGGAAAATAAGTGATTTTTGATTGAAGGGGTCCAACAGCCCTGTTCAGATTAGCCAAGCAATTTGAGCCTCATGGAGTACTCTCTGAGAACCTGGGCAAAACATGGGATTTTGGGGTTTATTAGGGGGTGTGTGGGGATAAAAATTCAAGTTCTCTTTGGGCACTATAAACAACAAAGAAAACCCACACTTCCTCTAGCCAACATTGGATCTCCCAAGGACTAGTTTCAGAAGAAACTATTATTCAAAATTCTTTTGGAAAATATTCAAGTTATGGTTTATGGATAGAAAAGCATTTTAAAAAGACACATTAATGCTTTCATTAAGAAACAAAAAAATAGAAACATGCAGACAAATAACTATTTAAACTAATGCTTTGGCAACAACAACAAAAAAATTAGTACATCACTTAACAAATGGATTTGACCCAGATTCCTACCCTCTGTTTTAAGAGAACATTCTTGAGAAGAGTTCACAGGCTGTTGGTACTACTAATTTATCTCAATTGTGTTACAGCTTTCAAAGCATCAGTAAAAGACTTGCAACATCCGTTCCCACTTTGTTGCCTACACATATTCTTAGCATAAAGGGCTATTAAAAGAAGCTGAACTAAAACTGAAAACAAGAAAAAATTTAAATCATAATCAGCAGTTGAAGGCAAGAGTGTTTCTTCTACATACTAAATAAGGGTCTTAAAGGATCTGCCACAATAGCAATCTTGGCTTGCTCTCCATATAGTCCCTAGTTCCTGTGACAAGATTGGCTTCAGTTTAAATTTGTGTTTGCTTGCCTTCAGCCCACCCAGGCTGTCTTCATCTTCAGGTGATGACACTGTCATACCATTCCCTTTATTTCAGTCTGAAGAGTCACCAACTCAGCTGTGTAGAAGGAGCAAATCAAACTGCTTATTCCTTTTAAGGAACATTTTTGTGGAGATAGTGGATGAAAGTAGTCTCAGGATACTTATGTGGTAGCTCATTAACAAGTTCTGCATAACACGATATTGTTCTCTCAACAGTAGTCTTATCTTAACACCCTTATCAACTCACACTCCAGTTGCTCTACTGATTCTAAATTTCTCTCTGTGGTTCTGCTACCAAGCAAGAGTCCGAAAAGAACAAACATGCTGCTTCTCTGAGTCTGCAATAGAGCAATCAGAGTTATGAGACTGCTCAGCACAACCTATCTTTTCCTCTTAAACTCCAAGGCTCCACATGTCCTTTCCCTCTGAGTTGGTTTATCATGATCACTGACCTGAATTTTCCTCTTCTGAAAAACATACTATATTTGTCATTTCCAAACATGCTATAAAAGTGAAAGAATCACAGAATAACTGGAGTTGGAAAGGACCCCTGAAAACCATCCAGTCCAAAACCCCTGCTGCGGGTTCACCTAGAGCAGGTTCCACAGGATCTTGTCCAAAGTGGGTTTTGAATATTTCCAGAGGGGTTTTTTTTGCTAGAACAGTTGTTTTCATGTGTCCTTCATATTTAGGTACCTGAACAATTCAGCCCCCCTGATGTTACAAACTAGCTGCTGTAGTTCTATCACAATTTTCTACTTGAAATAAGCTTTTTTATAGTCCTCCTTTTAATTCTTTCCAATTATTTAAAAAAAGAGTAATCGATGTTTTGAAAGACTGAATGAGCATCCTATTTGAACAAAGGTCTTTCACCTCCTTATTAATCAGTAAAATCAAGACTAAAACTGTCTTGTCAGCTGAGATGAAGAAACTGCTAGATATCAGTAAATATTCCTCAGCCAAAGTTATAGGAGTGCAGCATCTTTAAATATTACAGTGAAAAGGAATACATTTTTTAAAAATTAAGTTTCCAGTTAACATGTGTAAAATCACACCTCGAGCTTTTTTCCCTAAGCTTCTCTTTTTGCATCTCATTTTTGTTTCTGTCAACATTGTAACACAAACCATCTGAGAGGTTTAAAACTAAACAGTTCCAAGCAGTGGGTGAAACCACACTATGTTAACTGACAGGAGGTTTTGGCTCCATCTTCTTCTTTAAACATCTATTACTCAGCTGCTGTTCCTCTGCAGCAGGGCCTGGAATATTAACAGACTTCAGTCCAAGACTCCCAATTTCCTAATACGTGCAGCTTAATATGTTTTTATTGATTTGGTTGTTTCTTTAATATCTACACCATTATTGTCTGCCAGCTTGCCCATCTGAATACAACCAATGCTAATTCACATTTACTGCAGCTGGTGCCCTTCATTGAACACCAGTTGTTCCAAGGACAGCACACATGGCTGCAATGTCACCTGACAGACTTATCCCCATCTGACAGAGCTGGGACAGAGATGATGAACATAGACCAAGACATGGATATTAAGAAATTGGGGTAAAACGGAAGTAATACAAATATGATAGCTCTCAAGTATTAGCCAGTTCTCCTTCAGCCAAATATGAAGCTGTTTTCAAGAAACTAAAATATTTTTCTTATGGCATATAATCCACAGCCAACTCCAGCACAAGAGATTTTATCCTCGAACAATCTGAAGAGTGGAAGAATGAAAGCTAGAAAATATATAACCTTGTCTGTGTTGGAAACAGCACAATTCTAAACCAGAGACTAATGCTGAAATACAATCCAGGGGTGTGCTTCCATTCATAAACTGTTCCATTTGAATGTAGGGTCTGGAATGAATTTTATCCTCATGTTCAAACAGGGAGCCACAATTTATTATAGTGCTGCACTCCTCAGTTTCAAAATCATATCCATAGCATTTTTTTATGTCAGGTCCAATGTAGATTAGCAGACTTTTCAACCAGGATCATCCATAAAGAGAAAATACAGCAGAATCCAGCTGCCCAGAGACATGAAGAATCAAGTCCAGTTATGTACCACATGGCTAAAAGAAAAGACAACCTACTGTGTACACACAGCTTCAACAGTCTGAGCTGGAAAGGCATCAGAAAGGTCTTTTCCTTAGTAACAGCATAAGTGGGATCTCAAATTTTTAGCTCAGTAACAGCATAAGTGGGGTCTCAGACTTTGGCTCTATCTTTAAGTTACCACTAGACTGTCTGTGCAGCGACCCAGCTCCATTACTCCTGTGTAAGATCACAGTAATGCTCCCTGACAACTTCAAACCCCAAAATAAATAACCAGGGCTTCCCAGTCATTGCGTATTCCGCAGGCTTATTTGCATCAGTTAAACTTTGCACTCTTTCAGGAATCTCCTTAGGGTTCTCTAGGTAATCGTGACTCTCTGATGTTCAAATTAAAAAGAATTTAGGATCCAACAACACTGATATGACCAATTTCAATCTATAGGGTCACTGGTTTTTTTGCACTATTTGTCTACAGTTTTCCAGTGTCTTAAAATACTTCTCTGGCAAAAAGACTGCTCCAAAAATTGCAACAGAGCTGAAAACATTTTCATTGATATTTCTCCACATACAGCAAGATGAAAGAAGCATCTGCTGCCAGTATACAACAAGGCAAAACCAATTTAAATAATTATGAAAAAAAATCTCATCAACTTTTGGGCTAGAACAATATCCTCTTCTGGAAAAAGAAAAATTGGCAACAGAGCCCTTCAACTGAAGGATGTGATCCAGCAATCTAATCTGTGATTTAACACATCATTTCTAAATACTAATTTTACCCACAGATCTTATTGCACCAGAAATCTCTAGGTTGATTATTATGTACTCATACCACACCACAAATCATATCTCCACAGTACATGGAGAAGCAGAAACTAGACTTCAGTTAACACAAACCTTTAAATGAAGGCAAAGGAAATGATGACAGCCATCAGGTACAGAATTCTTATACAGTAAAATTTATTAATCTGTTAACTATTGACCAAACTTTTACATGCCAGTAAAAAGCTTTCCATTTGGTAAGTCAAAGACCCTACCACATCTCCTTTGCATAGCATTCATATATTTTATATACCTGGTCACCTAATAAAACAGTCTGGATTCCTTCAAGCCTTCCACCTCTCTTTGACTGACACTGAGCAGTTTTTGACAGCATGGATGACAATTTAAAATGAACCCTGCTTTGACTAGAGCGGCTGTAGAATATCTTTTTTAAACTCATCTGAGTAGCTCTGTTTGTGACTGAGAAACATTTTTAACACTGCAGCTAATAGCTCCATGAGATGCTTCACCATCTATTTTGGAAGGCAATATGCCAAGGGAACTGTGGTGCATTTTCATTCATCTCTTGGCTACTGCTTCTTTCAAAGTTTCTGTCCAAAGACAGCCAAAACCAAGTTCCATGAATCACTGCTTAAATGAGAGCTAATTATTCAATTAGTTTTAATGCCTTGCTTTTCCCTTATTTCTTGACAGCCTTACACACCTCTTGCCCTTCAGGGCATTTGTCCATATGGCTTTCCCACAATTGGAAATGCAGGCAAATTCTTTCCCACTCATAACAGCTTTCAGATTAAGAAGAGAACAGAATACAATATCCTGCACATCCCCTTTGGATATTGTCCTTTTTACCTAAGGGGAGAGGAAGAATAAAAATCTGTATAATCACCTACTCACAGATACACTTTGCCGAGACCTGATCTGCTGCTTTGCATACACCACAGATTTATTGAATGTTAACTCCCTCACAAAGATAGTTGTCATGTTTACTTTTACCTGAATACATAAGATTATTAATAAAGCCTCAGCTATGAAACTGCAAATATATGACCCACCTAGCTAGTGTAAGTGGGGGAAGCTCAACACTTAGCTGTGAAACATGAACTGCTGCAAAAAGTGTATTAGTTGGAAGGGTTTGATGATGAGGAAAGAGGAAAAAAGAGATTAAAATCCCTCTTAATTCTCTACTTTACTCCTTATGAATCACACTATTTTTACATTAATACAAAAAAAAAAAAACCAAAAAACCCCCCAACCTCTTTCAGAGCAATGTTGTCTGCTTTCTCCCTGAATGATTACACACAAAAGAACCAATTATGAACAGCATAATATAGATTTACAGAAAATTCCAAACTATCTGTTCTTGTTAACCACTAAGAACATAACCCCACGTCATAGTGCTCTCTCAATTCCCAAGTAAGATGACTCAGTGGCTTTTGCAGAAATACTCTCTGTGTTTCAGACCCATTTTTCTGGGGGAAGGTTTTCAAGGTGGAATGAAAAATGCAAGCTAGGATGCAGCCAGCTGAGAAACAAAGCACTTTTTCACAATTTTAAGCTCATTTTCCACTTCCCCACCTGTACTGCCAACAGGAATGTGCTGGCTGTAGAAAAACAACAGAAATACAAACTTCCCTTTGAGATACAGGATGGAGAGATTTTGTGAGTACTGCATTTTTTGCCACAGATTTATGACAGGATTGGAAGAAAGTGAGGAGCAAGTTGATATGCATTGACTCAGTCACCTTTCCTTTTAACCAAAAGATAGTTAATGGCTCTTTAGGATCAAAATGTGAGTATCTTTAGAAGAGCTGTAGCTAGAAAAAGGCAATATTCTACTCAGTTTAACAGTGGTACTTATCAGGCCTGAACTCTACTAACCCAGTTATTATTACACCCACTACCTCAGAAACAGAGTAAGGCTTAGCATAGTGAACACTATACAAACAAAACTCAAAACGTTGGTCTCACTTGAGTAGTTTTTCTTCAAACACTGCGGTAATTTGAGTTTGTTGTGATGTCATCCACACAGTTTTTTACACCATCCCTGCAAAGGTGCAATGGAAGAGATACCTTGCTGGGACTGGTTGTTACCAGGAGACTAAGAAAACTTTGCAGTAAACTTCATGAGTCACCTAATGCTTCATTTTGCTGTAGTTTTGCAAAAGAATGTGCCATGTGGTTGGTAAGGCTGCACACCACTGCTGCCAGCAGAACCTACATAAGGTCACACCTTATAAAATGGTTGTCAGCTCCCTTTGACTGACTGTCCTCAAATGTTGCCTTTTCTATGTTCAATGCCAAAAACACAACAGAATTTCAATCTTGCATAGAAGTACTTCATTCATTAAGTGACACCTTGTCCTTCTTAGGAAGTCTTTTTCCTCTTTCTCAAAATAGGGATTTGAATTTGTGAAAAATGTAAAACAAAGATATTCCTTCACCAATACCCAGCTCTGCTAAGGTGCATAACATCCTTGGAGAACAAACCCATTTGTATCCCTTATTTTTCATTTCCCACTGACTGTGCTTGGTGTGTTACAAAATTAATAGAATTGTCAAATGGTATGGATTAGAAGGGACTTTTAAGATGATTTAGTGCCAACTGCCTGCCATGGATAGGGATAGCTTCCACTAGGCCATGTTCCTCAGCCATCCAACCTGGCCTGAAACACTTCCAGGGATGGGGCAACCATATCTTCTCTAGGCAACCTTCCAATGTCTCACCACTCCCTCAGAAATTAAACTTGCTATTTGTACGTGACAAAATTTTGTCTGAGAGACATTCTGATTACTTTTTCTTTAGCTTCCTGAGTGTAGCACCAGGATTCAACTCATGACCTTCTGATAGAGGGACCCAGGGTCTACCACTTCAGTCAAAAAAAACCTTCCAATACCTGCCAATATTAGCAAAGCTGCATCCTGTCTGCAATTCCCCTCAGAGATGGACTGAATGCTTCTAAGCAGATCTGATTCTATTCAGGAAAGGGCAATCATGACAAACTTCAAAAAGCCCTCCTCCTTTTTATTATTTATGTCATATTATCTTATTGATACAACTATTATGTCTCTTCTTTTATCTTCCCTGCATAGGAGGGGAAAATACCGGTGTTACAGATCCTTCTAGGAATCAAGATTGATACATACATGATAGAAAGAGAGCTCTCCATGTCTATAATTTTATCCTTTTGTTTTCTCCATGTTTTATGTTATCAGTGTGATTTGGCATGCAACATATTAATGGATAATAAGCAGTTCCAGACTGCTCCATCTTGTAATGTTCACTGAGAAATTTCAAAGGGAGATATTAGCTGAATATAAATTACGTGCTCCTGCTCTTTTTTTAAAAAGTATCTGCAAGAGAACAAGTCTGACTGCTCACCCCACAGGTTCAACACTGGCCAACATAGCTATCTGAAATCCTGTAACTGTTCTGCAAAAAAGTCAGTTTGATTCAAGGGTGCCCAAGCCTCCCTGTAGCATCTCCACTGGTGCTTCAATCTCCAGAACTTTAATCTGCCCTTTAGAGCTTACTTGGTCCCCAAAACAAGAAACAAAAGTTCTTAACAAATGGAAAAGGTATTGAGTCAGCACTGGCCCAGCCCCTCACAGGAGGTACTGCAAATTGCAGAGAAATGCAGCCAGTCATGGCTGGCTGCTTCACACACACAGAGCACAATCAGTCAGTAACAAAGAGCAGGAAGAATAATTTTCTCTCCTTATCCATATACTTTCCTGACTAGGACCCATAGGGAATTTGCTGATAAAACACAGTTTTGTCACATTTGTCAGACCTGAGGCTATCATGGAAACATAACTGATGGGGCAATCTTTAATGAGCCCCTGTCACAAGGGCAATCTGTCCGAGGCAAGAGTTGCTGCTCCTACTCAGCAGTGAAACAGCCCAGCAGGTCCCAGCATCACCCCACTGCCAAAAGTGTCCTGGACTGTTTTGTCTTGGGAACACCATGTCTTCATGATAGTGAAAAAGTATTTTACAGGATTCCCCATCTACAAAGATGGGTCAGATTGCTTTTAAGTCAGATCATAAGCAAATCTTGCAAAGCTAAGTGTTGAAATGATAAGCTGAGCCAGAAGCCTGGGTTTTGACTTTGCTCCCCTACTGCCCACTTTGTACAAAGCCCACCTCTTATCCAGAAGAATAATTATATTTTAACAAGGTTCTCTTAACTCTTTCACATTATCAGCTGGCTTTTTTTTTTTTTTTTTTTTTTTTTTTTTTTTGTTCCTCCAGCTGTTTCCTAGCATTTCCCTTCTCTAACCAGACTCGGGAGCAGCTGACTGTTCCCTCACTGCAAGCAACAGGTTTGTCCTTTTCTCATGACAAATCATGTTTTAATTGTAAACACTTTATTGCTTCCAGAAGCCAGCATATCATTTGGCACCAATACAGGTAGTAAATACTCCCCCTTCTCAGGAACCTGTGGCAGTTCACTTTGGAGTCTGTCCCGTCACTGTGTGCCTGAGGGACCCACGTGATGCCAGATCTCAGAAGACAGCCCACATGCGCCACTGCTGTAGGCAAGATCTCACCAGAAATGCAGCTGCCAAAATGACATTACACACCTGATACAGCTCAGCAAGAGGCTGACACACAGGAGAATTCACCTAATGCAGCCTCGTTTTGTACATGGAAATACTGAGGTAGAGAAAGAGGAATTTGTTCAGGATTTCAGGACATCTCACAGCCTGACTAGAGCAGCCATTGCCTGACTCCTGAAATCTCTGGATAGATGGCCACTTTTCAATCAACCTGCCCTAACTAGAACAAGGACTGATTTTCCAGAAAAATCATGAAAACCTTTGGAACAACTCCACTGCCTTCCTCTATCTGAGGATCTCACCATATGGTAGCTAGCCCATTATCACAGTTACAATCACAGGAACTGTGCTGACATCTGCTGCTATAGTGCTGCAGGCTGATGACCTCGGGCTGCTTTTTGAATGCCCAGTTATTTCAGGTGGCAATATATCCCAGGAGGCATCCTGTGCTATTGTAGGACACAACACCGGACAGGTTTACATATGTTTGCTGAGTCATATCTATGTTTGTATTCTGCTGTCCATACACATCAACCAGTAGTAAATAAATCACAGCAGGGACCTCAGTTCTTGATATGTTTCAGCAGAAATCTGGATAATGTCTTCTCATAGGAGAGGAGGCATTTGTGCATGTCAAACCTGACAGCACATTCTACTGTGCACTGAGATTGGAGCAGAAAAGAGCAGAATCTGCTGATGGGGTTCTCTGCACAACCATGGAGCTTGGATAGCAGCCCCCTCACCACACAAGGAGCTACAAACATGTGGGCATGTTTCTAAATGCACTGTTTCTAAATGCAGTTGGTTCAACCTCTGCCTTCAGCCAACCTTTACATAAAACGACTCTCATGACTAGGGGACTGTTTTGCCTTCTTGCCCCAAGCCTCTCTTCATTCTGACCTGTTGTGACTCCTGCCACACTAGAGCCTCCCACAGGTGGGACATGAGGAACAGGCCCAAGAAGGCAAGGGACATTACAACATCACAGCAGAGGCTTGATGCTGTAGCAGGCAGAGGGCCTAAATGGACCATCCCCAGGGACAGGACTGGCTCTCCTTCTCCACTGAAGCCTCAGATCAGGGCAAGAGCATTGTAACTGTGCCTCAGCTGCCCAGGCTGTGAGCAGAGTCCTGCTTACAAGTGGCACACAAGGGTAGTACTTTCCACAGGAAATGAAAGGGGTGACCAGACACCACTGAAAAAACCAATGTCTGCTCTTAGATCTTCATACCCTTCCAAAAGCCCATCTGCTGCCCTGAGCCTGAGTGCAGCAGGGTCAGTACAACACTGAAGTCCCATCTGATGCACAGCAGAGCAGCTCTAATCCAGAGCATCAGCTGATTACACAGAGCATATCCATTGTCCAGAAGTAGTTTTATTTTCACTCTTCCCTCTGCAACCAGCTTGACTCTTCTCCAAAAACCAACACCAGAATAAGTAATTTGAAATTATTTTTTAGGTGAGTTTTTTAAGACTGAGTTGCAATATGGCCCCTGCCCTGTGACAACATGCCAGGAAACCCTCGGGAACTCTCCCAGAAAACAGTGAGGGGATGAATGCAAAACAGGCTGAGCTGTTCAGCTTCTCACCTCCCCCAGCATGGGCTTGAACATGTTGACAGCAGGGTGGTATGATGATGGTTTTGTCCCCTACAAATCTTTTGGATAAACAAGATTGTGCTCTACATCAGAAATCTCTCTTTGTAACTTCAGTCAATATTTTCTTGGCTTGCCACTCCTGACAGTCATAAAACAGCTCTCTGGAATACACCACTCACATTAATCAGCTGTCAGCTATTCTTTTAAAACTAATAATAGAAGGTCTGCATGAGCCTGTGAGAGACTGAAACATGGGAATGTGAGTTGTGCAGCTGCAAATGTTTCTGTACTGCTGCAGCTCTCAAATTGCTTTTTTGCTCCCTACCAAGAGGGCATGAAACAGCATTGTAGGGAACAAGTTTTGGACTGTGAAATTTGCCCAAGAGTCCTCAGCATATCCATGAATGTGGTAAATGTTTAGTGACACCTTTTAAACTTTCAAGGAAGCTTTAAAGCCAGAAGGGATGTTCTGGTCATAAACCAACAGGCTCAGCTGGCCAGGAGCACAAATAATTTGATGGCTTGTATCCTTTGGATGCCACCTGCACTGGGGTTGCCAGGCTATGCTTTTGCCATTGGCAGAAGTTTCAGCCTCCAATTCATCTTCTTGTCATCACACTGCAACAGGATGGGCAAAAAGGGTTCCAGGAGGAAGCACTGCCTCTGAGAGGATGGGGAAACAGGACTTCTTTGAGCAGCCCCTTGGCTGCAGCAGTTTGGTTCCAAGTGGGCAGAGAAAATTAAACTTTCATGAGGCATGAACTCAGAATAAGAGCTGGCACTGGAGGAAAGCCAACTGTGCAACACTCCTGTAACTGCTTAGGGGACCCTGTTGTCACATGAAACTGAGGATCTTTTCAAAAAGCACTCAGGTTGGAAGCATATTTGCAAAGCCTGATGAAGGAACAAGAGCAGCACCTGCCTCTTCCAGCTCTGCCTAAAGCTAGCACCACCTGGGGACTTGGCCTCTACCAGCAGCAGGTCCATTTTCAGCCTGAAAAAATACTTCTAAAGGCCTCTCTGGCTTTTAAGAGAAAGAAGCAATTTAAATCCCAGACCGGAAGCCTTAATTATAATGGATTTGTGTGAAAGTTGCCAGATCTTGCCCTGCTCTGTGATCAGGGCTGTGCCAAGAGTCTGCTTTGTGTCACACTAGCAACTGTGCTAAGTTCAGCAAAGTAACTGGGTCAAAGATGCACAGCCAGAAGAGACATCACTGATTAGCACTAATGAGAGCCTTCACTGCAGAGCAGAATGACAGTGCCATCATGTTGAGGTTCTTGCTGTAATTAAAGGTAGCCATACCCATATCCAGTGGGAGCTGCACAGAACAGATTTGTTTGTGTGTCACATTTTACACCTTGGGAAGTCACACATGACCAGAAAACAGAACATGAGAGGAAACAACTGAGAACTCATTGTTCATACTGTTGGAATTGAAATTAACTTACAGAAAATCAAGAAAGATTTGAGCATCCTCATAAGCAGCTTTAACACACATCACAGTTGTTTTCATTCAATTAATTCTGCCTATAATGGGCATAAGGTTACAGATGAAGAATACTGAGCTCATGTTCAAGAATTTAATGGTATGTCTGTCCACAACACCAGGTGGTCTGAAGATCAACCTTCAAAAAAACCAGCAGAAACAAAACTACAGTGCTTTTCCAATGTCTCACACACTTTCCTTAAGAAGAAAAACGGAAAGGATTCTGTAGTAATCTAGAGAAAGGAGTAAGAGTAGAATGGTATTGAACTAGTATTGAATGGTACAAAGTCATAGGCTTCCAGATAACCTCAACTCATTTGCAAAGCAGTGTATTTCTAAGTAATAAAGACAAGTACATCAGGGTAGCAATTAACCTGGAATTAATATACAACACAAACATCTGCTGTCAGCCTATGGATAGAGAGTGTAGAAGGAGCTACAGAAGACAGGATGTATGCAAGATGAAACAAGCAATTAAAATAGTATACCTCAGAATATAAAAATTTCTCAGGAGACAGTCAAGAACAGAGAACAAAAAAAAGATTTCTACTGTGTCCCTTCACTTTCCTTCTAAGTACAATGAGACAGAAAGTAATTAATCCCTTCACAGAACTTCACCAACATTTGGAAAACTCAGAGCCACTGACTATCTACAGACAGAATATGGACATCTGGCAGAAACAAGGTAGACAGCTGAGACCAGTGGGGAGATTTATGTCAGGACAACACAAAGCAACTATCTTTGAAATACAGAAATGAAAACACTTACAAAGTGACAACTACAGAAGGCTGTAAATGCTGAGCTAATGACCTGTCCAGAGGTGCTCTGTTGAACACAGGGCTGTTACACCTGCACAGACCCCTGCAAGAACTCCACCTGCTTACCAGCTGTACCAGCAGCCTTCCTGAACTGCTCACTCCCTCAATCTTGTTACAATTGTAGTTACAAATATATTATTATTTTTATTATTACTACAATTTCTTACTTGTAAGGTATACATAGCATAAGGTATGGAAACTTCATTTGAAACCATTCAGGATGCTAGGACACATGGAAATTATATTAAAGGATGAGGGGAATGATGCCTTGTATCACTTTTCAAAGTAACTTGCAAATGCTACAGCACAGACCATTAAGGGAAATGCCACTCAGGCAGAAACTCTGGGAGAGAATTCACCAGGCTTCCTGCTGCATCACAGCAAACAGATACACACCAAAAACCCACTTTTGCCTTTGGAATATCCAGTTTGCAACACCTTGCAGAGATCTCTCAGGATTCCAAAGATTGTAATCTGTAAAATGTAAGCACTTAAAAGTAGCAGTTCTAACACTGAAAATCATTAGATTTGTCTGTCTTAGGAATTTCAGGGACTAACAGCTTTTTTCCCCTCAAATGAACCTTAAAATTGGGAAATAATCACAGTGTTCCTTCTCAAGGAGGGAGATGCTTCAAATTAGCACACCAGCTCCACAGATATTTCATTTCTAGTCAAAAACAGCACAAGGATTTCATATTAAACTGGTCCTAACCATCAAAGAGATGAAAAAAACCCATTCTTTTCCAACCCAGGCTATCAATATTTGCTAACAGTAGGATTTATTTATGGAATCAAGCTGGTAGGCAAGAGGTGGACACAAAGTGTTAGGTAGTGCTGATGAGCCCTCAGTTTGGAGATGACAGCTGTCAGTTCTGCTCCAGCACAGCCTGTTCCTCCTGCATGAGTGCTCTAGGGTAGGTCACAGCTGTGACAGCGTTTTTTCCCTGAAGTCTTCCTGGAACTCCCCTCTGAAGCACAGCCCTTTAATCGAGGAACAATTTGCACACACAACACACTTGTAAACAAGAACCATTTGAGAGGAGGGGAGGTGGGACGGAAGGATCCGATTTCCATCCTTTTCCCTCTAGGAAGGTTTGAGGAGAAAGTGGAGATCAGCATCACCATTATCTCCAGCATGTGTTATTAGCAACCACACTGAAGCCAGTCAGCAGCGTCTGGCATTGTTTGGAGCAACACAAAAGACCTTCTGTTTGGAAAGTTCAAGAAAGAAAAGGCAGAGCCTGTGGCCTGGTCCTGCAGTCAAAAGACTGACACAGAGGCTGGGAAGTTCTCAGGCAGAGGCTGATCCCAAGCCCTTTGAAGTTGACGGGAAAACTCCCATGGACTCCAGCAGGCTTTGGATCATGCCTGAAACACACTGAAGGAAACAAAGCAGTATAAAAGTAGAAATGAGCATCTCCAAAGGGGAATTTAAACAGCTCAATGGTGACCTAATATATTCATCATGGCTGCTGATACAATGTGGTTTTGTGATGTTTGGCAAAGTAGGATTATATTATATTTTTAAGTCTCTTTATTAGGATACAGCAGTTGCACACTCACTAGGTATTTTTCTGCTTAAGATGCTATGCATGATGCCCTAGCATTGAGTGTTTAATAAAGCATTTAGCAAAAAGAAAGCTGGGAAGAAAAATCCCTTTCAAATTGCTGAAGTTATGAGTTTTCTGATCTTTTCCCACTGTCTTCTCCCAAAAAGGCTGTTCTACAGCTATGAAATATACAGTCTAGGACTGAAAACCTTATTAAGAACATTGCTGCCAGCATCATCTATTCATGAGCAGCTGCTTGAGAGAGAGCCCAGCCCAGAAGAAACTCTATAGCAGCACATTCTCCAAACAATTACTAAAGGATCCCAAGTGCAGGGAGGCTCCAAATCCTCTGCTTAATTATAGTTTAATTAATTTTCTCATTAAAGATGAATATAGGAGCATTCAAGATGAAAGAAAATCTCCTGATTTTAGTAACATTTCCATAATAATTTGCTTGCATATAGGAGTAATCATTGCAGTGGGTTTAAGCTTTGCTGCTGTCAGGGTCCTAAATGATATTTTCTGGGAGTTAATTTGTTACAAACTTGTTTTTAAACACTTCTGGTAGCCTTTGCACAAGATTCAACAAAGAGCCAAAGTAACTCCCTTCCCCCCTCCCATCCTAAAAAAGAAAAAAATGCAGGATGTTTCCTCTTTCCCTGGCTAATAGAATCCAACTGTTGCCGCATGACATCATTCCCCAGAGTTAGGGAATCCAAGCTCACTCCGACACTCTCGGCTGGGAGTAAACACCACCACCAATTAAAAAAAAAAATAATAATAAAAAAACCAAACTTGACAATGGGAGGACAGAACATTAAAAAGGCAATTTTTGTTACCTGAAATTTGGAGCATTTCCCTTTCCACTCCATTCTCAGATTTGTATTTCCCAGACAAAACTCTGTGTTATTATCTGAGGCAATCAGAAAACCAGTCGTTTAGTGTCTAATACCTGCTGTGCTTCCCATAACTCCTTCATATGACCTCTTGCAGCACTGATTCCAGCTAAAATGATTGCAGAGAACACAGACTGGCCAGGCCAGTTGTCATGGAGATCTGTCTCCCCCCGCTCCTTTCATAAGCGCGCGCGCACACACACAGAGATTTAAACAATTCTGGGAGGCATCCACAAAACAGCATGCCTTTTCATCAGCTAAGTTTTAAAACATTCCACCCCTCCTCCAGCCCCTCCCCAGAGTCAGCCCAGGAAGCTGAGATTTGGGCAGGAATTGATTGTGGAAATTAGAGATATTGCCTTCTAAAAAAAAGAGAAAACTACCACAAACCTTGTATTTTTTTTCCCAGAAGGAAAAAAAAAAAAAAAAAAAAGAGATGTTTGCTCACCAAAGCTTTGAACTAAAAGTAAATCTATCACATTCAGACCTGCAGGCTATTTGTCTTTGCCTGCCTAGCTATGAATTTGCTATGTGAAAGCGCTAAAGCTTTGTTGAAATACAATCATGCAGATTACAAGAAATGCTGCTAGCATGGCCTGACTGCTTACCTTGCTGTTCTCCCAGTACCACGCCAGTGACTTAATTAGCACAGGTATTCATAAGGTCATGCAGGACTTCCTGCATTCTTTCATGTTTCTGTAATTAAGAAGAAAATTGGACAGATCAGGAACATGCAGCTCAAACAAACAAACAGAAAAAAAATCCCCCAGCTAAATAAGAATGCAGAGATACATCTGGAAGTTTTCTCATACTGACTATAAGTTTAAGTGCCACTTACCCAAAACTTGCTGTCTCCCACTTAAAGGAGAAACCCATTTCACTGACGTTTGCAAATAGAAGAACTGATTAGTTTACCATATTCACTGGCACCATGGTTGCAAAACAAAACTTATTCCAAACATAAATAAAGACATGCAACATTTTTTCCTTGACAAAAAGGATCCAAATTAATCCCCACCAACGTCATATAGGAAAGTCTGGACTGATAAATCAAGAGAACAGAAAATACTTTATAAAAAGAAAGAACATTTATTAAGAAAATTCAGTTAAAAAAATATTTGGACTCAGAAGAAGAGTGCTGTGCCCAAAGTTTTTACACTTTGAGAAATACCTTGGAGATGTACTCTTTAGAGGATTTAATCAGAATCAGTCATTCAAAGTTTCAAAACTTCATAAAAGATACTGAAGACACTTCCCAAGTCTGTGTTCTGCAACGAGCAGTATAAGCAGCAGTCCCTCTAGCGGGCAGAAGATTGCAAAGCTGCCTGTGCCAAGCTAAACAGGAAACAATTTCTTCTGTATCTATTAACCACTTCATCGTGCTGTTGTGATGCTGCACCCCTGCATTTAAAACTCAATGCTAGCATATGAAATCCTTTATATGTATTTTGGGAGTTGAACACAAGAAAGCGTACAGGATATAATCAACATAACTAGGTTTCTACATGAGGAGATTGAAGAATTCCAGTGTATTACTCTTCTGGTTGTGTGAGATAGCCAAGATGTTTCCCAGGCACACCTGTCTCTCCATATTGCCATTCTTACATGTAAACTACACCAGAGCATATTATTGCCTGTTCTTCAGAAAACTCTGAATTTTGTGAGTGACAGGGCTCCCAGCAGATTGCACACTTAAACCACCTCTCTAACAAAAGCACACACATGAGGCATATTTTACCCTGCTATCAAAACGGTGTGCAGACTACTCACAGGTAGATAAATATAACAAAACAGCTACTTAAGGTGTCAGGGGTCCAGAAGATGCTGAAATGACATCATATCAAATAGTTATGAAAGTATCTAGATATGAAAGTATCATATGCTAAGTTTGCAATTTCATGCTAAGTTCTGCTAAGAAATCACCAGTGATACTCAGCCAGAGCCATGAGAGCCAAAAATTAAGGAATTATAGCTCGATTTTGTCCTGAAAAGCTCATTTGGTGTATGACTAAGGTAAATGCATCACATACTGCAAGTGGACACAATTTCAGCTGTGTGACCGAGGAGAGAGGGAAACTGCTACCTCCTCCCAGGAAAGTAACATTTTACACTGCATCACTGCAGAGGGAGCGTTCAAAGACACAGAAGTAATAAAAGCACTCTAGGAATTGATCAATGGACAAGTGAAATGGCTGATCACGCTCAGCTCTTCTATAGACCCATTACTGGTAACATGGGACTATGTACCAACCATCTGCATCACATCCCACTCCAGCGTTCATGGCAAGGCTCTGTGGCACTTCATTCCATGACCACATCTGCATATGTGGCAAGGATCTGGGGGAGCAGACAAGCTGGCATTCATAAATCATTGAAAATGCTTTGTGCATTACATATACACTCTGCTACAGTTTAAAATTCCAAGCAAAGCAAATGAAGTTATTAAAATATATCACACATACGCAAATACGTAGGAACAAGGCACAGTAGTAAAACTATGACCCAAGCTTTGGCCTTGGGCAGGTGACTACCACAGAAGCCCTCAGACAAGCACATTTCTATTCTAAGCCCCATGAATACACCCCAAATCAGTTCCTTGCCAAAAGGTGACATATGTAACTCAGATTGATCCCAGTGAAGCATAAACCATTCCCAAATTTTACTTTTTTCTCACTGGACTTTCATTTGAGCACATCAATACCTCAGAACACAATTTAGGCTCTGGACAGAGTCTGAAATCGTAAACAGAGGACATGATGAACAACTGATTTTGCATTAATTACAACATCACAGCTACCCTGCCATCAAAAGTCATCAGAGTATGTACCCTCACCCACTGCAGAAGACAGACAACCCATTACTCACACACAGCTGATGTTTAGTTTCTTATTTCCAACACACTTCCCCTTTCTGACTGGTTGAACACACTCCTTCCTGCGCTCCTGGTGCCGGGATGGAGCAGCCACGTGAGGCGCAGGAGCAGACACGCACTGAGCAGGGTGAGTGCACACCAGGCACACCTGGAGTCTCTGCCTGGAGACTGGCAAAGGAAACATGAGCTGCTTGGTCTGAGATCCTTTACTGAATGCTTTCCAAGCAGCCGTCAGCAGCAACAGGAGAGGAAACAAAAATCAGACTTGTTCCTCATGAAACTTTTCCACTTTCAGTAGGTGAAAACACAACATCAGAGGTGAGCTCCAGACTAAGCCAGCAATTTTTAGATAAAAACACTCTTGCAAAGTTACTTAGGATTTTTCCCCTCCTCAAATAACTTTCTACCCTTCACAAGGGCTTTTTCCCCTTTCCCATTGAAGATAGCCATCTTATTGCTCTTCCTCATTGTCATCTCTACACATTTACTGACCATATTTCCAGTGACCTCAACAAATATGCATTTGTTTAAAATTACATAATTTAAGCTTCAACAACAAAAAGTGACACTTAATTAGCCTGTACCAGTATTTTTTTAACCCAATACTTCTGCATGTGCCTGCAGCTCCTGCTGACCTCACTGGGAGAGGCAGGGAGCTTGGTAGCAGCACTTCCTCATCACCAGGCAGTGACTTGCAGAGGTATGGAAATAAGGGGAAAAGCCCAAGCCAGCTCATAATGTAAAGCACACATGCTTTACAGAAAAACTGTGTTCTCTGCTCTTTTTATAGAGACCCAGCACTCAATACTTTTGCATAGGGAATTCTGTGGACTACCAGGTGGGGCAAAGTGATGACAGGCAGGGCAGCAGCCACCACACACTCTGGAGCAGTCCCATAGCACCACTGCGTTCTTTAAATTAGCAGTGCACAGCACTGGCCCTTATTGGTAACACCCCAACATGACGGTGTAAAAACACAACAACAAAGCAAGTGGCGCAAAGTAGCACCTCTGACCCCAAAGGCATCATTCTACTGACATGATTAAAACTTCCACTGCCCTCAGTGGCATGTTAACTTCAATTTTGCCCCACTGCATGTTTTTCTAGGATTGTGGTATCCAAATAAGTAGCAGAAAAGTAGATTGTAGCCTTGCAAACAATAGCAAAGGAGCTGATTCAACACAGGAGCTCCCCAGCTGCAAGGGCACTGCACAGGTGCAAGACTAAGGTCAGACAGCTACAGACCTGTTTTCTTCCCCCATTTCAGGTATGTTACTTATAGTATAAGTGCAATTCTCTTTTAACAGGAGAATTAAGTTTCTACAACCTCCTCAATGATCTAGCAAGGATCAGGTTTGCAGCCCAGTTCTGGTTTCACTAACCCAGAAAAAAAATTGTGTGTGTATATGCCCAGTATTTATACAGTATGTATATAGGAAATGACTAATCATAGCTGTGCTCTCTTTGAGATGCTGCCAATCCTTTTATGGCCCTATATCCCATTTCAGTTTGATCTCATTCTGCAAATGAGAGCCTTCCATTCTTGGGTCTCACCCTGACACTGCAACTGTGTGCAAGACAGCAATTTGAAAAAGTTTCTAATTCACTAAAACTAAGGGGAGATCTGCACCTGGGGGTCATGACAAGAAGCTGACATGCACTCAATTGCTGTGCAAACACTCATTCAAAAATAAAGTGGTTTAACTTTGTGGCTATTATTATTTTAGGCCCTGATTCAGCAAAGCACTTAAACATTGACTTCAAAAGAACTTAAAATACACTAAACACACGCTACAATATTTTACCAAAGTGGTGGTTTAGAAATGTCATATATTTTAGAAAAGAGAGGTGGAAAGTTTTTATTTGGCAATTAAAGCTTAAAGATACTGTTTGGTCGTACTGGGACACAATCCTCATGCTAAACCTGCTAATGACACTGAAAATTTGCTGAGCAATAAGCTGAATAATTCCTTAATAAAACGACTTTAAATGTGAACAGTGTGGAGTTAACTCATGTGAATGCCTGGTTTGAGAATTATCCATACCTATGGTCTGATTCATGACAGGAGACACATATTACAGCTCACCCCACTAGAAAAGCAGCACAAAGCCAAACAAGCCATACAAACTGGCTCTGGGCCCAGGCAGCCAATTCAGCCAGCCCTCAACATCCCAGTGCTGCAAACTGTGTCAGATGGCACCAGGCCAAAGCAAAAGCCAAGCCAGAGGGATAACCAAAAGGTGGGAATCTCATGTAAATAAGTCCTTCTGGTCCTTAACTCTCCAGAGGCAGCCCTGTCTGCAACCCATCTTCCTTCCACTCAACACCCTTCCTTGCATGGCTATGCTGCATCCCAGGCATGCCCAAAAGGGAGAGACAGGAAGCTGTAGGTCCAAAACTGATGTGGGGGAGGGGGGGGAAGCCCCTGAGGAGAGGTTACTTTTCCTGTCTGTATATCCCCATCAAGGGTGGATTTATGCCCCAAACAGAAGGGCAAATGAAACAAGCAGGCTTCCTGTGGGAACCAGCCATATCAGGAGAGATGTCAATGAGTTGCTTGAAACTCCACAGGATTTCTGATTTGACCCTACATAAATGCGAGATCTCCATTTGCCTCACTTCACTACTGTTTCTTTCAAGTAGAAGTGAAAGGACAAGTTTCTGTTGCCCCTGTTCACAGCACACATCCTGTGACACAAGCTACACATGGGACCAGATGACAATTCAAAAAACAGATCCCCTCACACCTGGAATTGCACTGAAGCAGAACACACAAGAACATAACTTTGGGAGGACTAAATCTTGTGTGAATCTGAGCAAGAGCTGCAAAGCTTTGACTTAATGGGAACAAAGGGACAGAACCCTTCTCAGAGGACATAAATTATGGGAATACAGGTCATGTAAGCCAAATCCCGGCTGAAGGGGAACTTTTCAAATTCTTGTCGAGGTATCCCACTACCTGTACTTGCATCCAGGTAGTGGGACAAAGAAAAAGATGCTGTTGGGAACCATCCCAACTGTTACACTGGCTTTATGAACCTAACAAAGGGAAGAGCATTTCTTAGCTAAGCAAGGGACACAAGGACAGATAACTCTGCAGGGATGACTTCTGAAGCAGAACATGGCTGGTGTTTGCATTTTTCCCCAGCAAAGATGCTTTCCAGAGCAAAAGAACTCTTAAGTTAAATTCTAAATGGAAAATGTGGGCCTAAGGCTGTGCATCCAGTATGATATCACCTTGTTTACATGAGAAGAAAAAAAAAAACCACAACCAACAGCACTGTACACTCTTTGAACTTCTAAATAGACAAATAAATAGATAAATAATGACAAAATGTTTTGTGATTCCTTTTGATCATCAACTATGAAAGTTCACAGGAAGTTTATACAACCCCCTCTGACTGGACAGATCTTATCTTCCAAATGCTAGGAGCCAAGAGACTCCAAGAAGAAAGTGTCAGGCTGATGTTCCTTTGGACAAAAGGCAGTGACTTGTCTGTGTGCTAGCACAGTTGGCTTCCTTTATTTTAGTCATGACTTGAACTTCCAAGCTGGCCTGGAGACCCTGTGAACTGCTGCTAACATGCTAGGGGAAGGCCTGTGAGCCCCACTTCTCATCTCTGGGGGGGATGGATAGCACAAGCACTGGCCCAGCACTGCTCCCATCACCTTCACCCTATGGAAATCAAAGCCAGTGGCAGTGTGTCTTTTCTCAGGGATACTAAGAGTTTGTCTTTTGTACCGTCTAAACATCATAGCAGGCAGATTTTAAGCCACAGACAATAAAGCATTTTCCTCTCTACTCTGGATAGAACAGATAAACATAATATTGCTTTGAATATGCAGAGCTCCTTTCATTCAAGGCCCTCAGGGTGCTTTGCAAAGCCACATAAATGTCACTCCAGCGTGGCTGCTCGGAAAAAAGGAGTTCAATGGCTTTGTGTATGTCTGCACAGTGGCCCTCTGGAAACTGCGTGTGACCAACAGCATTCCAAACACCAGGCTCTGCTGCTTGCCCCCAGGCCAGAGTTAGAGCCTGGAAGGCAGTTGGGGTCAGTCGAAACTGGGGTTTTCTGGAAAACAATTTGGACATGGGAAACAGCCAAAATGAGGCTTTTTCCTAGCTGGTTTCCAGTACCACAGAGGGAATGAAGGTCAGTGACATTGGAGTGACTAAGATGGGCTTGTGCAAAACAAAAGAAATCCAAAATCAGACCATGCAGATAGTTCAAAAACATTTTATGAACTCTATGTTTGTTTCTCAGTACCTCAGTGCTTCCTGGGTTTGGAACTGGACTGTGGTACAGAGATGTCCAGATCAGCCACAACCACCCTAACACCAGAACTGGAAGCAGCACAGCTCCAACAGCACAAAGCAGTGCTCGAGTTGGTGCAGCTGTATTTTCTGGGAAGAGGGCTGTGGCTCCACACAGTGCCCCACTGCAGTGTAGGGCGGTGCAGACCTCCTGGAGTCAGCTCCAGGTCCCTTTGTGCCTGACATCCATTGTGTGGCACACACATTCCCAGAGCAATACATTGCAAACCACAGAGGAAGCCAGTCCCAGAGCTGGAAATTCAGATCCCAGCGCTCAAAGTCCAGATGAATGCTTTAAAAGCAAGGTCATCCTTCCTTCTCCAGTTCTGTGCATTCTTCCAAACAAAGCTGGGGGATAGCTCTGAAAATAGCCCCAATATCCAAGGATGGACTGTCCCAACATCCTCATTTAGGTTGCTAGAGAATCACACATCAACATACCTTTTCTTCACCACTAAGAGTAGAGGTTATTACTTATGAAAAGAAGTACATATTCTGTGTCATTCTCATCAAAACAGCTCAGAAATAAGATTTTGCCTCTTGACATGAAAAAGCATAATTTCTTAATTTCATTAAACTGCTTCCCATTTTAGAGACAAAAGGAAAGCAAGAATCAACTTTTTTTTGTTTTTTCACATCAAACTGAAAAGGGTGGAACTTGGTGAAAGTACCAATGCTTTCTTCCAAGTCTGGGAAAATGATACAGTTTACATAGGCCAGGACACTGTTAGAGATATTTTCCCTTTAAAACACTGGATAAGGTCCATGTAGTCACATGATGTTCCCCATTGCTATGTACATTGTTTTAAGGGGATGAACAAAACTCCCACCCTGGAACTGCTGCTGCTTTCTGTTCATAAAATGGAAGTGGTGAAATCCCACAACACAGGCTCAGTGTCAGCCATTCAGTGTGCACAGACCACACACCAGAAAGTTTGCAAAAGATCCTCCTACCAGCAAAGAAGGGCAAGAAAAACATCTCTTAAAAGCCTCGGTTTCTAGCTAACCTCTAACCTGGGGTAGCACTGAATGCTGCACCGACATCTCCACCTAAACCCCACAGCTGGGCCAGGCTGCCAAAGGAACTGGGCATCCCCAATCAATCCCACAGAGTTATGCCAAGATCTAAACATGTAAGCTATGGCTGTTACCCTTGCAGCTGGGTGTGTGTGCACTGCAAACACAAGTTAGTGCCTACAGTGCTGGAAGCAGCTCATGGAAAGTCTGAACCGTAAGATGCAAATCATTAGGAGCACACATCACAACTTGCTCTGGGGAAAATTCCCCATTCAAGAACAGACACGCTGATTACGTCTCCAGTTTTCTGATTTCCTGACGTGTGAAAGTCCCATCAGCAAACATGAGAGCTCTGTGCTTACTGAAGGCATAAAGGAACGCTCTCAGTTTGCAAGAAAGAGCTGAAAGGGCTATTTTGCACACATGCATGGTGTTGAAAACCTCTACGCTTGCTCCTGCACTGTGTGAAGAGGCCTAACGAGGAGTCAGAAGAATCAAAAGCTGTTCTGGCTTTTGACACCATGCAGGTATATGAACTTGCACAGCTTTCTTTGCCCAGCAACACAAGGCCAGTTTGTCTTTCTAAAGGTGTTGGAACAATGCAGCAAATTGTAATCCCACCATGAACTTCAAATAATATCTATTTTTGGTCACATCATACATTAAACAACCTCTAAGCTGTTTCCAGTTTCTTAACCTGCTTCACATCTATGCATTTTTGATGCTCACTCCAGCCTGAAAAAGGCCAAACATGAACAGGGTTTCCTCATCATCCTTACCACTGAAAAAAGAATTTTCCCTCACAATTTACATGGTCCCAGAGAGCAGCAAATGCAAATGTTGTCCTGAGCCACTGAAAGAATTAGAACCTGATTTTTACTGCCTGTTTATTCTGACAAAGCCAGAATTTTACACAATTTTTCTTAGATTTTTGTAGTTACGTTGCAAGATTTAAAAGAAACAAAAACCAAAAAAACTTATGCTGTGGGTAATTTTTAAAATCCCCTCAACCCAGCTACATTCAAAATAAGCTGCAATGCACCTGTCATGTAAAAGCCTCCACAATGGTTAAATATTCCTCACAAAGCCTTGTCTTATCACTGATTTTATCTCTAGTTACCTCTTCTAGAGTGGCTCCTAAGTATAATTCACATGGCTTGTGAACCAGCTGTAAAATAAAACAAGAGCTTGCAGCTCTCTTCCCAGATATCTCAGACACTCAGCGAGCCAGCAGGCTAGCATAATGTAGAAGATGTTTGTAAAAAAAGTGTGCCATTTTCCATCCTTTTGGAATGGCAGCTCAATATTTTAGAAAATACAATCATCCCCTGGAATTCAGCTTGAGACACAGGCAACTGAAGCAACTTTCTGCTTTTTGCCTGTTCCCTTATCTCTAAAGAGCTGATAATATTGAATCTATTGGAAATACTGTTACAATAAACTTTTTAACTTCATATGATAGCCACAGACTGCTGGAAGAAAAGCATTACTACATCAAGAAGAGACTGTCTATATCTCTTTTAATTTAACTGGATTCCCACTACTAGGCCTATTTAGGAGGCTGCATTAATACATTCCTCAGAAACATTTTCCTTATACAACTTTAAAATCACACGGTGAGCAAGGGAATGGAAAAGAAACGTCATGCACTGTCATGCACAAATAGAGAATAAGAGTCAACTGCTTGGAGGCTGTCTCCTGGATGAAAGAGCAAGCCCATTAACAGGAGAAGGTGATAAAAAATCCATATGCAGCGCAGAGCACCTCTGAAAGCCAAAACAACACCAGGCAATAGAGGTGGAGAGTGGAGCAGACTGCTATGACTCATAGGCTATAAGTCTAGTCAGTGAAAAATCTGGCAGAAGTTTGCTGTTGGACTACGTCTGTACATTCCCAAGAGATTTATAGCTGCTTATTAAATCATCTGTTCCTCTTAAAACTAAAGAAACTGTATATGTTTCACTGGATTTTACATCTGCTAGAAAGACCCATTAGTACAGAGTAGAGTTTTTCCTATTGAGTGAGTCATTCAAAAGGTTTTAAGACCTTACTTGAGAGAGGAAGGGAAACCTACACAAGTAATGGGTTGCAGCATGATCCAAAACCTGCTGCTTCAGGATGGGTCTCCCTCACTGGCATCTCTGGTGTTCCTGGCTAATCCTCAGAACAGGTCTTTTGAGTAACAAATACTTTCTGCAGAGGAAAGGAAAGGAAGCAAGTACTTACTGCAGAGGACAGTTCTGTAGAGGAAATAGTCATGCCTTCAAGTAAAAGACCACTGTGTCTTGAGACAGGGTTTGTGGAGCAGGCTGGTGGAGTGTGGTGACACACAGGCACACACTGGTGCCAGAGGACCTGTCAAAACACGAGGAGCTGGCAGTGTCATCAGCTTCCAAACAGAAGTTGTTATGCTTGGAGCTGGAAGGAAAAGCCCACTAGCCCTGCAGTGCCATCTCAAAACCCAAAGGAACAGAAAAAGGAGCTGTGCACACTCCTGACCCAAGCATGAAGAGTGATGCTTGAGCACTGGTTAGTTCACACCAGGGCAAGACAGAAGGATGGGTAGGGCTGTCATTTCTATCCTGGTTAGCTAAACAATCCATTTTATAATCTGAGTGCTCCTGGGGCATCCCTGCCCTTACCCTTCCCATATATCATCCACTGGAAAAAAACTGCACAAAGAATATTCTTCTCCCATCTCTCCTCCTCTCAGTCTTACATTTTTGCTTTTTCACCCTTGGGCACACCCACAAAATAGCTCTCTGAGATAGCCATCTCTCAATGGTAATGTACAAAGATGTTATTAAATAAAAGCCATTCACTGAGGCATAGATGGGGCTGAACATCCTGAATTCCCAGAAGGTAGGAAAGTTTTACAGATTTTAAATTAACCCCTTAAAAATAAACACAACCCATGCACATTTGCCAAACACAAGAATTCAGAAATACTGTGTCTGCAGCTGCTTCAGTGTTAAGACTGGAATAGAGATGCACTTTTAAAACACCAAAAGTGCCCTTCAGGGTCAGACCAGCAGTGCCTCTAGCTCAATACTCTGCCTTCAGAGGCAGTGAAAGGTAGTGCTAGTCAGGACAAGCCCAGGAACTTTGCTGCTTTCTGGCCATTTTTCTCTGTCTGAGGGAGACTGCAAACTGTGGGCGAGCAGAGCTGAAAAGCAGCAAGATTTACAAAATGTTGCTAACAGTGCTTTTGTTAGTCCTCCTGTACCACTAAAATCCTATTAAGTCCGTAAAGCAAAGCACGACGGAAAGCCATGTGTGAACTGTTGCACTTAGCTGAAAAGTCAGCAACTTGGGAGCTTGAGAACACAATAATAAAATCAAGACCCACAGCAGCTCACGCACACGGAACGCCCAAAGCCTTCGAGCGAGAGAGGGAGCCGAGCATCATCATGCCTGTGGGCACGACTGTGGCAGATCTGCCAGCACACACTGGATGGGGGGACAAGAAGGGATGGGTTGCTCAGCACATTTCTCTTTCATGTTTTTGAATTGCTGCCTTGTAAAAGTCAATTTGCTCAAAAACATGACAAGATAATGGTAGGTCCTGCTGAATCGGCACAGCTATGCCATGCCAAACTGATTCCTGCAGTAAATCATGTGCACTCTCCAAACACAAAGGCGGGCTGTACAGCCATGCAAACTCATTATTTACTTTTGCCAAAAATGATAAAATGTCTATCAGACTTGTTTTCTCTTTATTCTCTCTGCATTGAACAATCTTCACTTTAGAACTCTGAATCAATATGGAAGGAATAAACAAGCACGGTAAATTTGAACTCCCAGTGATCTGTACAAAACCTGAGCCAGTATATGCTCAACTGGTTACAGCCCATCTCCTACCCTACAACTGCACATGACCAGCTGCCTACCTGACACAGTAACTAACTTTCTGATATGTCAATTCATCATCAATATGCTGAGACTGAATTAGTGCTTTGCCTTTAAAAAAAAAAAAAAGGAACTATAAAACAATATTGGGGGGGGGGGGGGAAGCCA